>JAZHYW010011738.1:0-89495 GCA_037355805.1 Ixodes ricinus
ACAGAGCTGTCTCGGCCGGCATTTTCCCCCTTGAAAATTTCAGGAAATCACTTATAAGTTTTGAGTAAAATAACGGCTACTGCTGAAACTTTGGCAACTTGCTCGGACCACTAGTGCTACCTTTCGGTGGAGAATCTGCGTTCGGCAGCGCGTAGTTTAATTTAGCGCCTACGAAAAAAACTTCCATAAACATTTTTTTTTTCGGGGGGGGGGGGGGGGGGGGTCGGATGTACGAGCTTTTTGTTGCGGGGAGGACCGCCTTTCCTTTTCCCCTTTTTTTACCTAAATAAAACGACAACATAGTATTAGTTTGTCCTTCATTAATTCTCATGGTTCAAAAATACGCGTGTGCTTAAAGTGAGTGTTACAAAGCAAAAACAAAAAAAAAACCTTTATGTTATCTTTTTTTCGAGCGCATCTTCTGCGCAGAGTGTCCCAGACTCCCAGAACGATATCACAAGCGCGATAATCATTCCAGTGTCGCGAAGTGTCTCTGGAAGGATGATCGCTTAAAATCTAAGTACGACAAAACGACTTTCACCGTATCCTTACTCGAAGAGTTCTCTGTACAAAGATCAGCGAGCGACTTAAAACCATAGAGTTATTACAATAAACGCTAGAGGCTCAGCTGGCGCTAGTGCGCTGTTGCATTTTGAAGCAGACAGCAAGCAGTCTAAATTTGACTTCCGGTAATGTATTCCTATGGGAAAAAGCGAGTGCATTTTCTCTCTGCGCTCGATTATAAGAGCAAATATCACGAATAACTTGTACGTACTAGGCACATTGGAACATTTCTCAGTCACGCAGACGAAATAAATGGTGAGTTGCGGCGTTTTTCTTTCAAATTCATCGCATTAAAAACGGTGCTAAAACGGCTTCGTACGTGTATTTTTGTGCACTGTCGGACACTGTTAGCGCGAACACGGCGTCGACGCTTTCCGACATGGGGGATATACGTGCCAAACGAACGAAGGGCATGTAGAAAACCGAGAGGGACGGCAAGAACTGCGCAGTAACACTGGATAAGTACCTCCTTGTGCTTGAAGACGATCAAAATAAATTGAAAGTCACGTAATATAGTCAGATTTGCAATAAATAAGTACTGTGAAGATGCTTGTTCTGGGTTCAAATGGTTCAAAGCATCACCCGCACGCTCCAAATCTTTGCAAATAAGGGGAGCCAGAGAGCAGGTGCCCGATCAAAACTGCCCGACATGGGAAATAATAAAAAGACATACCTTTCGTAGCTCACGTGCTTTATTTTTTGCGTTCGAATGTTTCTTTAACCGATCGTAAGATGCGCACGACGGAGTCATTTTCATCCAATGACAGGACGGGCATATTAGCAATATATAAGCACCACCGAAATGCTAGCGAACCTGAACAGACACTACATTCCTTTCGATCGTTAGTTTGCTTTTAGAACCGTCGCTCGTTTTCACACACCTTCCTTGAAACAGGGGTGTGGGCCCGAAATAGAGCGAAGTTTAACATCGCTCAGTGGTAAAGAAATATGCTGTAACTAAAGCAATTACACTTTCACAATACCAATAAAGGTACATACTATCCGTTACAACCGATATGACAAAAGTTATTTATGTTATTTTCCGGCGAAGAGACAAAATTCACGCGCGTTTTCCCATAGGAATACACAGGGAGGGCTGGAAATGTAGACTGGATGCTGTCTGCTTCAATTTGCAACCGGAAGTCCCGTAGACACTAGCGCCAGCTGAGCCTCTAGCGTTTATTGTAATAACTCTATGCTTAAAACGTACCGTCCAGATGCTTTATTTTTATTTATTTTTTCACCGCGCTTTATTTTATTGTGTAATTTTGAGGATGCGGGTTGGATGCGGATTATAAAATTCGTATCCGCGCAGGGCTCTATCCATCTGACAACCCAATCTGTTCGGGCGTCCCAAAGCGCTGGGATCCCCCATTGTTAAATCGGTGACAGGTCAAGGGCTCAGAGGAAGCTCTCCTCCTCCTCCCGCTTTAGCAGAGCGGAAGCTGGAGAGGAGGTACACCTCCTCTCCAGCGTCCGCTCTGCTAAAGGGGAAAGGGGTGGGAGGAGCTTCCCCTGAACTCTTGATCTGTCAATGCCTATAGAACTCTCTACTATATTCCGTTTCGCTTTACTGCGACCTTCAGCGGACGCCATACGAGCCGCCCAACTCAGTCCAGCGCGGGGAGCCTATCACGTGGTTACGCACCCAAGGCGTCACTGCGCTTCTCCAGTTGAACACGTGACACTCCCACGGCATTCGATAGGTTCCGATGGCTCGAATCGTCTGGCGCAGTTCGTCGTAAGGCAAAAACGGAGTATAGATGTAGTTAAGAACGTCTTCAGTAGGGTAAAAGGGTACAACTCAGCCGGCTCCGTATCGTTCAAGTTCATGAAAGACGAGGACATATATGTCCCCTTCATTTGTGGTCTTTCAGACACTTTCTACTTCGCCTACAATTAGAGCTCTCCTAATTGCGACCGCTTATTATCACCTTAATGGTCTTGGTCACGCTAGAGCCACTGAATAAGCTACACTTCAGAGTAACGACACTTACCCATCTTAGTGCTTAAAATCGTGGTTGCCAGTTATCTGATGCTTTATGTGAAATCACGCGAAACGCATTTGCGTCCTCTGCAAATGCTTAAACAGTTTGCGACAGAGCGAAGCAATTTCACGTGAGCTTCCTAACACCGCATCTAATTCTGAGGATGTCGCACTTTTTGATTCATGACGATCGGCAGTGGCGTCTGCTCTGTACTAAGCACGAAGATGGCGGTGCCCACAACGATATCGGGGAACAGAGTGCCGATACTCTAAGCGAAGCTCAATAATTGGCTCTAGTTCACGCCGTGAAATGCGAGCCAGCGATTAGCACGCCGGAGAACGTTATTGATGTTTTCTTCAAGATGGCGCTGCACATCACACGCAATCATCATCATCGTCTAAACGGTCGTGGCAGCTTTACAGTTCAGTAAAAGGCTCGCCTGATTGCACGCATAATTTCACAGCGCGTCGCGGCTCCACCGTTCGCGATTTCAGAATCGTCTGCTCTCAGAAACGACTCACTAAGGCTATGTTCCAAATCTTACCCGAGTAACCTGCCTCCTACGTCAGCGGGTAATACCACGTGGCATCGCGAGTAAACGATCCGCGACTCGATTTTGGAACGGCCGGGATAATCACCTGGATACTACGTGGATTGGCTTCGTCTTGGACTACGGCAAAAAGAAAACACAGCAGTGATGGGAGAAAATAGCAGACGATTCTTTTGATCATGAAGAAAGCACTCGAAGAGACGATAATATCAATGACGACGCGGTGTTTTTTGGGTGGATCCACCAGCTCCTTTTACTCACCTTCCTTATGAGCTGTATATTGAGATGAAAATTACTTACTCCTTACAGTTAGACATCGAAAATGTGTTTTTATTACAGTGTTCTAGAGGGTGCAGTGGCAAGCAGCGGCGCCCGCATACAATGGGCCGCGTGAAGACGGTCAACGTAGATGCCACGAGTGGCGCTGGAGTTCTGTGCCCTAGGAGAATTTCTGGCAGATGGCAGATGTGCGATGAGCGAAGAAGACGACGAGGCTGACGGGGGCACGTTCCTGTAGCAATATCTATACTCTGTTTCACCTGGTGTCGTACCGCAGGAAAGGCTACAAGCGCGAGCTCCGTTGCTCTAGGGCACATCTCGGCGGCACAAGGATCTCGTGCACCAAGGGCAGCTGCCAACGCTACGAGCTCGCGCTTATAGCCTTCGCTGCGGTACAACATAAGGTGAAATGGAGTATAGGAAGGACGAGACAAGACCATGTCCGCTGGGCTCTAGACATAAAGCGCGTGTGTCGCCGGCGCTTCGTTCTTCTTTATTGCAAGCCTCTCGCCACAGTTCCTAGGGCTCAGAACAGCAGCGCTACGGTGTCGTCTACGCGCAAAATCTTCACGCGGTGGCCGCCGCTCTTGCCACTACAACTCTCTAGAACACTGTAGTTTTTATTAATCAGCGCGAGCGCCCTAAACATATATATTCCACGCATTGTAATTTGTACCGATTATGTCTTGCAGAAATTGATTCCACACGGTGCAGTGGTACAGCGCGAGGGTGCTTTCTCAAGTATGATATGAAACTTACCCATGTTGAATTAACCTGAGACTGCTCGCCTGCACCCTTACGATTTTTTCTATGAAACTTACATTCGCTTTGACACGAATAAAATAATAATAATAATAATAATAATAATAATACTTTATTTGCACGAGAAAGTTTGCCCACTCAGCGGCGTGCAAGGCTAGACAGAAAGGTTAGTACCCTTACGCATGTGCGCCTGCTAGCCCGCCGCTGAGTAGGTGTAAACATAAACAAACAGTAGCCGTAAGAACAAGATAATAACAAATCTGCACGTGTGGAAACAACTAATGCTCAGAACCTAGAGGGGAAGATAAGACGACTAGCTGTGCCCCAACTCACCCCAACGCAGACCACGGCGGAGGCCCCAGCCACAAGCCCCAACCCGCGAGCGCACCGCTGTGTGTGGTGCATCCCGCGCAGCCGAGCCTGCAACCGCGGCCCCCGCCACGCCCCGCCCCAGGGTGACAGGGAGCACTCTTGGGTGAACGCCTTACAGGCCATCAACTTGTGAACAGATGCTGGCCGTATCGTCTGCATAGCCCATGAGATTCCTCACTGCCCCGCGGAAGAGGCTTGCGCTCCCTCAGCGGAACAGAGAGAAGCTCACCTACGCCTACACTTACAATAAAATCTTTGAAGCCTTCACTGCTTTACAAGCGTTATCCTCTCATTACGAACACTCCGGAGGAAACAAAAATACTACCTTATCATTTACTGCGTTTAAACATTTTCAGCCTTGAACGTGAGAATATGGCATTCCCTCCAACGCCGAGGACGAGGAGAAGCTCCCGTTTACGCTCGCACACTCATAATAACATGTATACCTTCCCGGGGAAGGTGCACGGTCTGGATGTAATGCAGTTAATTTGTGCGTTGAAAACAGCAAATCGCAATAACCACACATGCTGC
This sequence comes from Ixodes ricinus, assembly GCA_037355805.1. Classification (NCBI taxonomy): domain Eukaryota; kingdom Metazoa; phylum Arthropoda; class Arachnida; order Ixodida; family Ixodidae; genus Ixodes; species Ixodes ricinus. The sequence goes on from JAZHYW010011738.1 coordinate 5,047, forward strand.
ACCTCATTCTTTCTCATTTCGAACGTCCGCCACCAAAACCAACGGAGCAAGCGAGCTTTGACCGCTGCTCGGACGCAGAAGGCAGACGACGAACAGATCACGTGACGTATTTACTCGACATGATCCGAGGTTACCCACCGATCGAGGAGGGTAACGTGAGTAATTACTCCGGAGTAAACAACCCGCTTCTGGAACGCGAGTTCTGACGTCATCGAGTAAGCTCGAGTAAGTTTTGGAACGCCACGGTACGAAACCTTTACTCCGGAGTCGGATCGAGTAAATTTTGGAACACAGCCTAAGAATCTTGCGTTTCAAAAACGACTTGCTAAAACTCCAGCATAAGAAACGCAGGGCGTGGTGTTTCCCGAGTATCCAATAATTGCTTAGCAGCAAATAAGGACGCTCGAGAACAAATTAGTAAGCAACCAGAGTAAACATAATAATAAGTCGCACCATCCGTTTCCTAACTTCTCAGTGACTGCTGTAGTAACTGTTACCCCAGTACATTTCCCCCATTTTAGGGCTACGACTGTTTTTTAGTGACGGGATTGTCCCTGAGTTATGCAGTGTAATATTTTCATGCATTGTGTAGTTTTGTAGATGTCTTTTGTCAAAGTTTTGTTTCGAAGGTCTACGGCGAATCCGAAACACGCGGCTCGAGCATGAAGGCAATCCTTGTGATCAGCTGCACGGCCATCGTATGATGCAAAGTTTGTACCGCGATACCACAAAACGTACAATTGGCCTGGTCCCCAAAGCAGTTGCGACCAGTCAAGTAGAAATTCTTTGTCTGTTTTTGCTGCGTTGCTTTGTAGGTATTAAACATCTGTAGCAAACAATAACATTCCTAATGTTACAGGAAGAAAAACCAGTTCGACACGATGAACGCAGGCTGAGCGCAGGCTCAGAGGGCCCCCCCCCCCCCCCTAAAACTGCTAAGAAGAACTATAATCTTGGTGGGGTACAACGTGCGTTGCACGTGCATTTCGGTAGCTAATCGCAAGCTCTTTCTGAGCAGGAACGGACTAAACTATGGGTACCAGTGAAGGCCACCTTCGGCACCACGACGCGTTTGAGCGAGGAACTATTGCAAACTACGGCCGCCATAAAGGGTATTCAAGGACGCCACACTGTAGGACGTTGTTTACAGCGTACGCTCAGAAATAGTTCCCATTAACTGTCTTCCAAGACTAACGATTCTGAGTTCTTGTGCACTTCTCGCAGGCAGTGCAGCTAAAGCTATGAATACCCGTGCGCTCGCGTACCTTGAGCACCGATCAAAGCTGTGCACGCGCGGTGTTCGCTTCTTATGAAATGCCAGAAACAGATGTCCTCAAGCACCGTCTGAGTGGGCGCTGCGAACAACGTTAAAAAAAATGGAGTCCCGGAAGACCCCTACAGACCTTTCAAATATTTACAAAAACACAGTCCAGCGTGCGATCTTCACAGCCCAGCATGTGGGTGCTCGTCGCTTCGGAAAGCGAGGAAAGCATCCGCCATACGCACAAACATTCAAGATGGCACCGGCCACACCCTCTTTCTTGGAAAGGTCTATAGGGGGTATTCACTGGACGCCATATTTTTGGGCGATGTTTTAGAGCGCATGCTCAGGGCGAGTTCAGATTACTAGGCTGCCCAGACCGGTAACCTTGATGGTGCGGAATGCACGTTGCCAAATAACGGTGGAAGCTCACCCTCAGCACGCGCTCCCCTATTGAAAAACCTCATTTATATGAGAATTTCTGTGTCCTATAAGCATATATGAATCATACAAGATATATAAGAACATAGAAGAAGCATATACTATATAAGATATATAAGAACACATAACAAACTTGTGAGAAGTTTCTTATGAGCTTATTATATTGTTCTTATATGTTCTTAAATAACTTATATAGTTCTTATATAGATCTGATGTGGTTCTTATATGATTATTATATGTCTTTATATATCTTGTATGATTCATATGTGTTTATTAGACACAAAAACTTTTTCATGCAAATGTTTTTTTCAGAAAGGTCAGCAGCCGCGCACACAGGTATGACCGACAGTGAATATTCTCTATACACCTTTTACACAAGGGTGCAGCCATCTTGAATGTCGTCACTTCTGGTAAGCGTTAAAACATCCTTTTGATCTCTCCGTGCCGCCAGAAGGTGTTCAAGAAAAATGCGTGACTGTCGCATACTCTTGCTTTGCCTCACCTATATTTCTCGGATATTCCTGGTTCAAGGGACTTACTATATTTTCGACCCGCATGCCAGATAAGAAACCCACGTGGTCGAGAGCGAAAGATAAAAAACAACATCTATAACATGACATATTGAGCAGAAACAGTCGGCCTAGACGACTGAAAACGCAGCAGAAAAAAAAAAACGGCGAAAGAAGTGGCAGTACGAACAAGTGACCTCCTTTAGGACGAACATTACATCGAGGCGCAAGGTTGCTTGACAAACAGCCAACCCGCTGAGTTTCCGCTCAGAGGCTGGTAGTAGCATTTTTTATATCAGTTTTAGACCGGCAATCGGTTTCTCATTACTCTAGTAGTTTGGCAGTGCTCGTTTGAAGTTTCCGTAAATCGATATCGGCCACTTCTTTTACTTCAACATTTTACCGGAGTTAGCCTTAAAAGCAATACATGAAACCGCGCGGAAAACAAGACAGGAGAGAAGTGCACGGGAGGAACGCCGAACGGCTGAACTGACAACGAAATATTTGTTGTAGGAACCCAACGAAGTAAACAACCAAATCAGTATCCTATCAACAAGTGTCCAAGAAGGCTATCTCTTTTCAGTGCAAATGAACGAGTGTAGGTAACCCAACTAATTAATGTCCAAGTTACACTAGCGCTCTCAACTGTCATTAAGCCAACGATCGTTGGTACCTCCCAACTGTCATTGAGCTCAACTTAGTTGTCCTCTGTTACACGGAAGCTAAGCCAAACAACCCCAGTTGCGCATCAAGGGACACAGCTGAAACCGAAACAAAACCAAAACTGATGTCACGTTACGTTTTCTTTTTAAAGTGATGTAAATGGATTGTATGCACACTTTTTGTTCAGAAAAACATTAAAACAAAATAAAATGAACTTCGTTTTTGTTTTACAGCGAAGCTGTTTATGGCTAGGGTTTCGTGAAGTTTTTGTGTGCGCCAACAAAAACTCCATTTACACCGCTAAATTTAGCGAAAAAGTTTTCCCGACAAATTTAGCGGAAAAGTTTCCCCGCCAAATTTAGTGGAGAAATTTCCACTCGAAACTGAGCGGAAACATTTCCACGCTTAATTTCTGAAAAAACGTTTCCCGCTAAATTTAGCGAGAAATGAACGCGAAGGAGGGAAAAGGGAAAGCGCATTCCTCTCTCTTTGTTGTCGTTAAAAGCGCCTGCGTGCCTAGTTTCCTTTCCTTCAGCTGGATGACGGTCCCGTCGCGCGTGACTGGTTTCCTCCGGTTCCTCGGGGCGGCGATAGTCCTCGACATGTCTGTGCGAACCTTTGGTCACGGTGATTACCGATCAAGACCATAAATGTGTTCCTAACGTTTTCAAAATTTTGTAACACGTCTGCGTCATGTGCAAAACAGCTTCGCTGGTCATCCACCCTCACAAATTCAAGCAAGAGAGACACAACGAAAGTCTTATCATTACCGATATAGCAATGGTTGCCTTTGCCGAGCTTTGGCTTCCGCGACGTGCCGTGACCGTTCTATAGTGGTAGCTCTGGCCCCGAATCATACCTCTTCGGACAACATTTGATGCTACGATAGTTTCTAGATACCTCCCGCAATTTTCCACAATAAGAAGTGCTTCGTTGACGCTGGCCATGGACGGCGACTCGGCGAATGCCGCCATATTTAGCTCTGTTGGGGCGAAACCCTATAGTTAACTGAGGCAAGTCAGCTGAACTTAATGATCGTCATCGGCTGAGTTACAGTTCGCGCCGCCATGCAACTCTGGCCGTCCACGATTGAGTCAACTGTCGTTTGCTTAGTGATAGTTAAGAGCGCTAGTGTAACTAGGGTATAATATTGCCTAAGCATATAATGTTGCCGAAATTAAGACATAATCAGACCCTTCGACTTGATGTGGAGCAGAAAGACTGTCATTCCATTATATAACGATAAATATATTTTAATTTATTCGTTCAGACTCTGCGCCTCCAGGCACTCTCAGAATGTGTTGTACAGTTTTGTTCTCCTTGCATTTTACTTATACCTTTTTACAGCGAAACTGTCTGTGGCTAGCTTCTGGCGGATCGTCTCCGGCGACAGACCGAGCGTATACCAACGGTCTTCAAAAGCAATAATGTAAGACCCACTTTATACTCCTCTCCACCACCGCCGCCTCTTTCCCGAGTCGTGTATACTACTCGCAATGCGCGGCGTCTCTCTCCCCCTGACATTGCGCGCTGCCACGCGCTCTTCGGTGGCCACCTGTGCGGCGCACTAGAGCCCGCGCCGTCATTCGCGTAGCCGCGCTATAATAGAACGACTCTCCCCCCTGACATTGCGCAGTGCGGCGTGCTCTTCGGCGGTCACCTGTGCGGCGCACTAGAGCCCGCGCCGTCATTCGCGTAGCCGCGCTATAATAAAACGACTCTCCCCCCTGACATTGCGCAGTGCCGCGTGCTCTTCGGCGGCCACCTGTGCGGCGCACTAGCGCCCGCGCCGTGATTCGCGTAGCCGCTCTATAATAAAACGACTCTCCCCCTGACATTGCGGAGTGCCGCGTGCTTTTCGGCAGCCACCTGTGCGGCGCACTAGAGCCTGCGCCGTGTTTGGCGTAGCTACGCTATAATAAAATGTCATTGACTTGACCCACCAATCGTGTGTTTCCTTTTTCTGTGACTGAGAGATCGCGCCACTGTACTTATCGGTTGGACTTCACATGGGTCGCATCCGTGTTTCACGTTCCGAAGAGAAGCAGCGGGGGTACGAGGAGCGTCGCCGAGCCCAGAAGTGTGAATGGGCACGCCCCAACGTGAAACCACCGTGGCCTCTGCTCCCAACCCGACAACAACTTAGAGTGCCGACCAAGCTCCCCAAGGCAGACCTCACCCGCGTCGAGCGCCGACGCGAGCAACAGCGTCAATTCAAACGGCGCCGTCGAGCCTATGCCACCGACGATGATCGAGCAAGAGAAGACAAACGTAAGCGCGGCGCATATCACCGAGCCAAAAAACAACAGCGAATCCCCAATATAGCCACACCCCAACTTAGCAAATCCCACCACAGCGCCATCTTCGCAGGACTTCCCTCTTCACGGGGTGCAAGGGCTCTCAATCTTTATTAATGCGAAAGAATTAACTGTCCCATGGAGCGAGCCGATGTCATCAGTTTGAAGCGCGCCAGACGGCACCTTAATTCCTTTTTCCAAGTGAAGCCAGCTCCCAGCTACGAAACCACTCGCAAAGCCTAGACAACGGCACCTGCACCCTAGCTTTCCGGATCCCAAATGAGCCGAGTAAAGCTGATGGATTTCGCCTTCGGTCCCATTGGCTGGCGCGCGTCGACGGGGCTCCCATTGGCCGCTGCGCGCGTCATTTCAACGACCGTCGCCCCATGGCGCTGCGTGTCCGTGCCGCGAGCGCGCCTGTAACAGGGAGCGTCCAAGGTTAGAGCTGTGGGGAGAGCTGGGAAAGCGCTCGCACGGCTGACGCGAATACGCCGCAGACAAAGCACGGGAGCGGAAGAACGGCACACATGCTTTCGCATTCACAATTCATAAGAAGTGCTTAGGTGTACCTTGAGCATTTATTTTATCTTACATCAGCATACAATTTTGATTTGTGATAAAATCTGCAAAAAAAAGTAAAATTATTTTCTAGTTTTTTTTTTTTTGCGTTGTTGTGCTACTATGTCTTCTTTTGTTGTCATATTTTCTTTTTGTGACAGTCATTTTGATAGTTCGATAAATGGTATAAACTTGAGCTAGTTGATTATTCATAGTTTGATATCATGATGGCCACCCCCCCCCCTTGCACAGCTACCTAACGGGCGAGGAGCCCTCACGGCCCGTCCCAATCATTTTTTATTGCTTCAGTTTGATACGGATACAATTGGCTAGCTATAACAACACGTAGCAGAGCACCTCCGGCAAACTTTCTCCGTCACATAAAGGAACCTTCCTGTATTAGTGTTTGCTCAAGAGATCTCACGTAGCCGGGCCCACGGGCTAGCTGCTTGATTAGTGAGCCCCGACGACGACTGGAATACCAACGGGGGCGAACGGAAGCTCCTAATGGACAGAAAAGGGACTGGTAGTGTGGTGAACGGGAATACAAAGAGCTTGCAGCTACAACTGCACACTACAAGGAAAGGCGAGCGGAATGCTAATGATTGTGTGCGTAGATATTACGGATAAGGGGCACGCCAGATTTAAAGCTTTGTGCGACGGATTACGTTCTGTACATTTTTCAAAATTCGTTATGTAGAAGGCGACCCGCACTCCGAGCAAAGCTTCAAACATGCCTTCTACATTAACGTACAAAAACCGCTTGTATCACAAAATTAATTATTAAAATAATTTGTCGATCCCAAAAGTTCTATTGACCGGTCCTAACGAACAGTAGGTCGCACCTGTACATAGTCCGAACTACGAACAGAATTCAGCTTTTAAGCAATACATGGTCTTCAGAAGATATTCCGAAAATTACGTTACTTTACTCTTTGGCAAAAGGATCGATGCTCACAGTTATGCATAGAAACTTATAACGAATCTGGTTCACGTCAGTTCGCACACTTTAAACCCATGAAAAGCAGGATGGAGAATAGAAATCAAGATAATTTAAATCGGAATTAAAAACATGAAAGAAGAGAAAGAAAGAGAAAGAATCGTGACGTGAATTGTGATTTAGATCATTATTTAAAGCACACAAGTCTTACAGCGGTTATTCAATTAAACCCTTTCCCGCAAAGAAAATAAATAAATATATATATATATATATATATATATATATATATATTTACCGCTACGCTTTCATTCCACGCTTTTACGTCTATTTGTGTAGTATTCAGATCAAAGAATCATCAAGCAAGATTTATATTAGGCTAAACACGAGCAAAAAGCTGTACTCTTTTTTTAAGCAAATGGGAGCCTTGAGCTTGCTTCACTCCGTTCGCAAGTTTCGTAACGTCCTACAGCAAGCAATTTAGAAAGCGAAAGAAAACAAAACTAAAACTAGAAACGTAGTGTCCCCTTACAAACAAATCAGAACGTGAGCGAAGAAAAAAAAGTTTTTCAAACTAAGAATTCAATGAGGTAAATAATCCCTTAAGAAAGGGAACAAGGGGGACAAAGGAAAAATATAACTCTCCAAACACAGCTAGGTGACTGCTGCGCGACCGAAAAAATCCGCTTGGTCCTGGGATCAAGCCAAGAACAATGTTTCAGTCATGTCATATAACACCTGAGACTGTGGTGGAAGAAATTGGTAACTTATTAGTAGAAGGAACAGACACAGAAAGGGACGTCTGAGGTCCCTTTTTGTGTCTGTTCCTTCTACTAATAAGTTTCCAATTTCTTCCACCACAGTCTCAGGTGTTATATGACATGATTAGCTATCACCAGCTCGACTGCACACTTACTGACTTTTCAATTTTCCAGTGGAGCGCTCTACCAACTGAGCTAACCAGGAGTTCCACTTTATATTGAGCAAGCGGGTTTTATCAGCTGCCATCAATCTAACACCAACAAGGCTGAACGGCTTGCATTTTTAAGGTTATAATGATAATGAAATTGAATGCAAAGGTGGAAGCGAGCTGGACAAGAATGACGAAAATAATCCTTGGAGAGGGGGAACAAGGGGGACAAAGGTGTTTGGAGATTTGTTTTCGTCCTCTGTCACCCTTGTTCCCCTTCTACAGGGATTATGACTTGTGAACATTCGTAAGCCTAACATTCTTCGAACGCTAACAGTCTGTTCTTAGTTTGTTGGAGGTTATTAAATGAACTGTCTCGTTAGCAGTTTTCACAGGTGTGCTGTTTGCCTGGGTTGTTAGTTTAGCCGATGAACTTTCATACTGCCGTCTTTTGATTTCTGTAGATGCATGTGTAAACTTATATAGCTCGAGTTGTAGTTTACACACATATTGCAGTGACTTGTGAAGGAGTTTCTTCGGGTTTCCCTTTTCGTCTTTCTTTGTGTCACCTATTCAAGGACCATTTTTGTCCCTTAAAATTCATCTTTGTTTAAGAAAAAATGCTGGCGTATTAGAAGTACGAAAAAAAATATTTTCTCTAATAAACGGCAGGTCAGCCTTTTTTTGTGCTAGCGGAATTCTTGAGGAAACTCTGGTCTCCCGGAACGTCTTAACCTTCACAAGCTTGCCTCCACCCTCGTTTCTTGTTCGTGGTTTTCTACTCATATTTTTCAAGTCTTATTTGAATTCCTGGTATCTGCATCAGTGCAGCTCTGGTGCTCTAGTCCACCTAAAAGTTCACCAGCCTTTTTTTTTTCAGATCAATGCGTAATATGCACGAACCCGGTAAGTTACTTATTATTTATAATAACTTTGTGTGACACTCCTCGGTCCTATGCCACAGACATAGTAAAAAAAGTAAATTAAGAAAATATCTAAAACAAAATTTTGTGCTTGCGTACCGTTTGTATATTGTTCGGTTTCTTTCTCTCTATCTCGCTCTTATCTCTCTCTCTTTGTCTCTCTCTCTCTCTCTCTTTATATATATATATATATATATATTTCTCTCTCTTTCTCCCTCTCCTTCTGTCATTCTTTCCCTCAATCATTTTTTCTCTCAACACAACGTGCAAAGCAAAACACACGTCGATAACATTTTCAGGCTACGTCACGACTTTCCCATGGACATCTGCATACATTCCAGGCACGTTTCACTTTTGTTTTATGTTCTCAGAATGCTTTATGAGCGTTACCATGCTGCATGGGTAAGCCCAGTTCATGCGGGACACGTACCGGTTTGCCCAGACGCACGAGCTCGTAGCTGTGAGCGGCTGTGATATTTCCTGTGCCCTCGACACTGGACTTCGGTTTTCGGGATTCCGAAGGGCGAAGGCAGCATGGTGTTTGCTTTCCGGTGGTTGCGCAGAGAAAATAGAGCGTTCTATATCTGGAGCACGGCGATGCGGCTGTATTGTGGGTTGCAACAGCGGTGTATAGCGAAACAGGCGCAGTCCATCTCGCACGAGTCATTACCACAGAGCTGCGCATCTTTCATTCTGAGATTTTATCGTGCGGAATGACACGGCGGGTTCGCGAGATCAGGTGTGTACTTGGCTTCTTTCGAAACGTTTTTCTATCGGCGGAACGTGAACCAAAATAGTTCTAAATAAGTTGCTTAACGCAAATCGCTACTTTTTTTTCTGTGCCTAATATTTTGGCGAACCTTGCACGTAAAACATGTTCTATAGTTTATGGACATCCGGGGGCCGGTTTCTGTCTTTTTTATCTTAAATTATGGTTTCTAAAGTATTATTTGTCGTTGGAATCCACCTTTTTCCCGAAATCTCCTATTCGGGATGTTTTGGCACGAGCTGTGCATCAGTCCGGCACGAGCGAGCATGGCCGCTTCTAATTTCACCGTGAAACGAGCATTCGTGCAATAAAAGCACGTGCCCTACAAGTTGCTTTCAAGCTGGTCCTATTCGCGGAGAGAAGTTCGGGCAAATACTTTACTATGGAGAATTCATACTACTCCCCGATACTACAATGGCATAGGCGCGGACAGGTTTGGCGCAGTTTGAGTGGCTCGGTGGCCAACGATTTTGGGTTTTTCCCATTGAATTGGGAGTGGTGGGAAGCGCCACCTATTGCCATGGAAGTAGTGGTTGCCAGGCATTCGCCGGTGGGCGAAGGGCCCGCCGCAGCCTTTCGGTCGATGGAAGTGTTTGCTCAATATGTGTCGTAGCTTGTTCCCTAAGCATTTTTGGAGCGAAAAGGTGTTTAATGCAAATTATAATATTTAAATCGTCTTTATACACAACTGTTTAAAGAAAATGGCCAGAGGTGATAAGATCACACAAAATTCAGAGATTTTTGGACACATCAACCCTTTCAACGTAATGTAACCCAGGTTACCTTTATGAGTATTCGATGTAAACAGTATATGCTTATGAGTTATGCAACTTTAAAAACGTAATAGTCTATAGTCGGTGACAGGTTAAGAACGAAGTAGAAGCTCCTCCCACCTCTTTCCACTTCAACAGAGCGAACAGTGGAGAGGAGGCCACCTCCTCTCTAGCGTTCGCTCTACGAAAGTGGAAAGAGGTGGGAGGAGCTTCCACTTCCTTCTTGACCTGTCACCGACTATAGTAGTATTTTTTTGTCACAGTACGAGCACATACGGAAAAACGCGATAAGACTGGGAAATCATTTTACCAGATGTTCTCCATGCTTTTGTGCAACACATCACGCAATAAGAAAATAATTTTGCGGCCTGACTAACTTTTTTAACAAAAATAAAAAAAAACTTTTGGCATTAACGCTTAGCACGTCCTCTCCTTCAATACAAAGGTCGACAAGGACGTCTGCTAGAAAGGTTGCGACGTTTGGCGATTGATTTGTCTGATCAACTCGTTAAAGTTAAAAAGCGATGTAACAGAAGACTGACTCATTGAACAACAAAAAATTGGCTCCATTTTCGCCTGTTTTTGGTAACTGGCGCCATAGAGCTTCATGTACTCGCGAGCTCTGTCGGCCGCCATTTTCCCGTTCAAAATTTTCGAAAATCCCGTGTAACTGTCGAATAGAGTAACGGTTAGCGCTGAAACTTACCCATCCGGTTCGGTCCGCTAGCGTTACATCTGTGCGGAAAATGAGCGTTCGAGAATTCGTAGTTTACTTTTAGGGTGAAACATACCCTGTGAATGTTTTGGGGTTACACTCATGTATATCACAAATTTTCTTTGCAGATATATTATTGAATTTATATGCACTAAACGAGCTGACTGTTAGAGCGTTTTGGTGGTACCAAGGTTCTTAAGATTCCTTAAGTAGGTCACATGTAACAACTTGCCGACCTGTGCCAAAAGTAATTAAAAAGTTAAAGTTCGATATTTTTTTTCAGTATTATTCTACAATAAATTTTTTTGTTATGTATCAAATGTAATAAATTTATTTTTAAAGTGTCACAGAAGAGTTTTAATGCAGTAGTGTGAGAAGTGAAAGAATAGCGAGCGATCAAGCATGCGATCTCCGACAGGGGAAAAACATCGGTTTTCGCCTTTGCCTATTCAATAATCAATAACTTCAAAACAATAAATATGCCAAGCTTGCTGCTTGCGTTGTCATTAATTTTAGGAATTTCCCCAGAATATTTTACTAAATGAAAAATTCGATATTAAACCCGAACCTAAATTGAGAAAAAAAAATGGAAGACGTTTACAAATCTCTGAAACACGACATTAAAGCACAGGGCTTGAAAAGGAGGAGGGAGGGGAGGGTATGCCCCTCCTTCTCCTCTCCCTCCTCCTCCTCCTTTTCTCCTCCTCTCGTACGTTCCCCTCCTCCTCCTCCGCACGTGACCTCAATTTTCCCGCCAAATCTAGCGGAGAAACGGAATTTGTTCACAGGTGACGTGACCACAAGTAATATGACGTCATCTCCCCACTAAATTTAGCGGGAAAACTGAATTGGTGTCGAGGTCACGTGGCCTCAATCTTTCCGCTAAATTTAGCGTGAGATTCACTTGCTGTTGAAGTCACGTGACGTCACTTTTCCTCCTAAATCAGTAGAGAAACTGAATTTGATAGGTGACGTGACACCAAGTCATGTGACTTCATTTTTCCCGCTAAATTTAGCGTGGAAACTGAAATGGTGTTCAGGTCACGTGACCTCAGTTTTTCCGCTAAATTTACCGGGAAACTGAATTGCTGTTGAGGTCACGTGAAGTCAATTTCCCCGCTAAATCTAGTGGTGAAACTGAATTTGTTCCTAGGTGACGTGACAGAAAGTCATGGACGTCATTTTCCCCGCTATATTTAGCGGGGAATTGAGATTGCTGTTGATGTCACGTAACAGAAAGTTTTCCTGCTAGATCTAGCAGAGAAACTGACTTTCTTCATCGGTGACGTGACACCGAGTCACGCGACTGCATTTTTTGCGGTAAATTTAGCGGAGACTCGAATTGCAAGCAAAAAGCGCCGAAAAAATACAGGGACACAGACGAAGGTAAACAGGACAAGGGAAACATGACCATGAAGTTGCTGTTGAGGTCACGTGACGAGAATTTTCTTGCTAGGTTTAGCGCGATTACGCCAACTCTGAGGCCTGGTTCACACTTACAGCTAATCCGCTGCCGCCGAAGCGGAATCGGCCGCGGCAATGCACAGTGGACGCTACGCCCGGAGGCCGAATTCTAGCAGATTCGCCCGCCGATTCGCAAGTGTGAACCAGGCCTGACGCCAGGAAACCAGAAAACGGGCGCTTAAAAGCTGGGCTCCTAAAAGTTTGAAGAGTTAACAGCTATATATCTAAAGGCAGAGGAATAAATCCCTAGACGGGTAGTAAAAGGGAAAAGCGATAACACGCCTAAGATAACGCCAATAGCAGGAAGCCTTGGTGTTACTACATCCGCTTGGCAGGCTCCCTTTTTCCCAAAGCCATTGACCCCTGTCACGGCTGTTATATTTCAACATTGCTCTGTGCGATAAGATTATACTAGACGTTTAGGAGAGCTTGTGTAGTTCTAGGCCGGATCCTGTGATAAGATCCGTGTTAGTAGGGAAACATCGAGGTGTAATTAATCAAAACTGCATGCGAAAGAAAACCGAGGTGTAAGAATACAATTGAAGTCATATAATTGATACAAGAAGTCTGTACTTCTCACTGTCTAGTCAATGAATTAAAGCCCGTTCACAAAATTGCGCTGGACTACGAATTACTTAGACAAGGCTGGTTCTTAAGCCTTTTGTTACGGCTTCCGACCGGCTGCATTGCTGCGCATCCGGTCGTAAGTCATTCTAAGACGTTTAAAAACCGGTCCTGTGTCCGTCGGTCGTAGTCAAACGCAAGTGTGAAAACGGAACTTTAATCTTTGATTGTATGATTCGCTAATAAAGAAAGTGTAGTCCATGAAACGGGATTAAAGTTTCAACGCGTTATCTACGCTTTCTATACCTTTTTCATCGTTCTACGTCACCAGAGGACTGTCGTACGCACTGACGAAGCTCAGCAATATTCATGAATAAATTTATATTGCCACTGTAAATGGTTATGATGGGCAACTTGACTTGCTCATCTTTAAATGTATCGATATCTGTGAGCTTGTTATTTTTGACGAGGTCAGTTAAATAAAGAGGTGCAAGCGATACAAAACATTAATAAATTCCTACTCTTGCTTGCGTCCCTTAAAGGGCACGGAAATAATCTTTTAGTTTTTATTTCTTTGTGTAGTTAAAAAACTACATTGTGTCAGCACCTGTAGAAACACCTGTTCAGACTTGTATGTAATCTGCTACAAGTAACGCCATTATTAGTAATCCCTTAGACTTATCAGTAATTTTGTTAGTGAATAATTACATAATCTACAAACTAATTGTAAAAAAATTTCCTTACTTATCTATCTAAGGGAATGATTGTAATCTGTTACATTTTCGTTTTTATTCATGAAAAAAAACGGGAATATAAAACACCAACCAAAAAAAATCGTTTCTGATAACAAAAATTTGTGAGGGCAAGTTTTACTAGAATCACACTGTTAATCACACTCTTCAGATGCTGAAAACCCTTCTTCACATCACCTAAAACCTGAATTCAATTTTTTTATATTTTTCGTGGCTTTGTTGTTTGTAGTTTGTTACTCGTCAGCTTGTTCTCTTACGGTTAAGGGGAAGCACACTGATGCAAAGAACCAGACTCTCGGTGCAACCAATATTAGACAAACTATCAAAAGCAAAATATTTCCTCCCGACGCAAAAAAAAAAAAAAACTGCCAAGTTGCACGCGAGCTGGCGTAGCGGATCTGTGCGCGCCTTTTCTTTTTGTCCCTACCCTCCTTTTTTGCTTTCGAAGACGCGGAGACGACACAAAACAGTCGTCGACTGCGCACCTTCCAAAAGCTCGAGACCCTCCTCAGTTATAGTGACTACGACACTTTGCATAATGTCACTACAGGAGGGAAGCTCCGTTTTCCGCTGACTAATCTTCAACACAGAAATCGACTCAAAAAGGATGTGATACTAACTGGCATGCAGCTAAAAAGATATTCAAACATTTATCATCTTTGAGAGTTACAAAAGTTTATTTGATTTTGTGCTTTTTTCACCAACTCTCCTAAAAGCTTCGAGTTGCCTACATCCCTGTAATTCTTTTCCTGTGTCATATATTTTTTTTTATCAGGACACGTTGTGGGTAATATGTGGCAACTTCCAGCGATGGTGGTATCGCGGTGTGAGAATCGCGCTCCCTAGCTCCTGGATGATCGACTTCCGCATGAAGGTGCTTGCTTACACCTTCCAGACGTGGAAGTATGAGGTAAGACTCTTATATAGCTCGTATTTCAGAAAATTAGAATTACTGCTGTCGCTGTGGCGGGACGCTGCCGTTGCCACACATGTCATTTAGTTGACGAACACTGAGCTGTGCTACGGCCGACACGTGATACATGCGTTTTGGATGGCATCAAGAAACGGTAGGCACGGAGTACCTGCGTCTACATTTCCGTTTTAATCAACATAATATGTTTGTTTTCTAGGGATTATCTGATGTTTATGCTGGTTATATATCCAAAAAGCTCCATCCTTTTATCCACCGATGTCTCAAGCAAAGAACGACATGTTTCCAGAGCCAATGGAAGATTGATATAACAACATAACCTAAAATTCAATTGCTATATGTAATTACCGTGTCTTGCTATTTTCCTGTGCTACCGTTTGGGAAAATTTGCCAGTTAAAATATATTTATATAATATATTCCCATACATTGATTTTATTCGAGATTTTTTTATTTTATTTGTGTTACACTTTTTAAAGATTTTCGGTTCTAACAGCACCAAACTCCGGCTGCAACAACGAAGCTTTGCGCTTTCACCAGGGCAGAAAGCTGTTCCATTTTTGTCAAGAAGCACGCAATAGAGTGCGTCAAGTATTCGTAAGTGCTTTAATTGAAACGGTGTTAAGAGCCGCGAAAGCCATCTTCACTTAAAAACGAGGCAAGACCTTCGACGTCTCCTGCGAGAGCCCTGTTGCTCAGGGTCACAAAAGTGCGACTGGTGGCGACAACAAGCGCTTCCATAATACTCTTGTGTTTTGTTTTTACCCTAGGAGAGTAAGGTAGAAAGTAACGCAAGAAAAGTAACGGGTTACTTTTTGTGGTAACGGTCACTTACTTTTATGGAAGGGTAATTGTAACTGTAATTAGTTACGATGTTGCCTTGTGGGATTGTAAATGTAATTCATTAATCTTTTAAACTAACGTGTACAAGTCTGCACCTCTCTTCCACTCGTAAACGCACGGGAACAAATTTTAAAACGAATAAAACGTTTTCTCAACACCACCTTGTAGTTAGGAGGCCGATGTAGTTAAGACGTTGAATGCCTCCCGCCCCAGCGCAATTAACAGAAGTACAAGGCATATGTATAGACAACTCGGGCTTCAGCGGAATCGTGAAGCTTGGCGAAGAAATCCGCAATGCTTCCGCAACATGCAGTCCACACCCGTTCTTAGCAGATCGACGTTCTTAGCAGACGATAGGTACGAGCTTGATCTCACGATCCGAGCCCTCTGCCGGGCCAACCACACCAACCCCCCTCCCCCCGCACCCCTACTCCGCCTTCCCCTCTCCCCCTCGGGACGGATGCGCTGCGAACACCGCGCTAAATATGGCTCCCAATGAATACCTTCTAATCACAACTTGCAGGTGCCGTCATTGATGGGCACTGACGGTTATTTCCCCTTACTGGTTCCCTCGAGCTCCTACTTCAGGGGTGTGAAACTAACACGGGGAACCGAACACTCACGGCACATAAGATACCGGCATGGCCGCGAATGACGTTCAGGGCAAGCTATGTATACGCCATGGGGCATACAGTCCTCGGATATTAATCACTACTAGGCGAGATTGTCACGCGTTTACGCAACCTAGCGGCAATGCTAGTAAGTAAGAATGCGAAAGACAAATAATTAAACAGGTCAAGAATAAACACTCGTACACTTCTTGCGAAAATACGCACGTGTCACCCTGTGACTCGTTTGTTTATTCTATATTCGTATATTCTTACTTTATTTCGTCATCGTGTGCCTTTTCTTAGACCCAGAAATGGAACAAAAATAACCTTCTGGAGCCTTACGAAAATTGCATCCAGACGAATGAGGTTGCTTCGCAACCCTTCAACACTCCGGCTATCCTTGATCTTTCGGCGCCACTCGAAACCACTGCACCGATGACCTCGAAGCGTCTACATCTACGCTTTATTTAGGATTCCTGACTATTTTCCCTGGAGGATCACTAATATCGGCAGCGTGCAATCTAAAGTAAGTGACATGGACGTGGGAAAGGTGTCGATTGCTGTGGTCGTGGTCTCTTATCATATTCCCTTTCGTCTTACGATGGACCGCAGCGCGCACTACAAGACATCGTAGCCAATCCTGCAGCGATGTGAATCCCGTTGCTATGAGCCCCACGCATCGCTGGCCAGATAGCACGTCAGAGGAAAGCCTAACTTGACAAAAGCTTGGCAATCCTAGGAGCCTTACTCCGCCATAATTCGGTCTTTCTCCAAGTGGTTAGTTAGTCCCAAAGTACTTTCATTTGGTTTCAATGGTTTTTTTCTTTCTCGCCATATATTTGGCAATGTGCCAACCTTGAGACAAAAATCGCACTATGAACCGGAGCACCAGGAATGAAGCCTAAATCTGACACTTTCGCTATCATTTGACACAAAATTACCAAATGAAAACCAGACAGCCGAACTCTGGTACTCGTTTAGTGATTTAGGCCCAAAGATGCGAGATGACAGTCAAACTATCAACAGCGAAAATTCATTGTGGCACTTGCTTGACGAATCATGGCCAAGATACCCGGACTGACCAAAGGATGTCAAGCTGGCTCTTCCTTGGCTTCTTCAGGCTTTTTAACCCTTAACCGTTTTTAGTTTTCTGGAATTCTCTGACTTCCAACTACTTAGTTGTTGTCTCAATATCAAAGTTGTTGCCTTCAAAATCAAATTTCTAGACGCAAACAAAATAGGAGCAAAATTATTTAAAACAAAAGATTAGCGATGTCATTTGTCAACACACCCATAAACTAAGCCATGAGCCAACCTGGTTAGCCCGAAACGGTTTAGTGCGTGAACCCAGTAAAGCAGCCGAGCTACAGTCGACCTGAACGGTTTGGGGACGGCTTCAGGTTGACAAGCTAGGCTCGTCCCAAACGGTTAAGGGGTTAAGGCCTTGCATATGTCCAGACAAAGACAACATTTTTACGCAAAGAACTCTGCTACTCAGTTGCGCCCCTCCCCAAGGCCCTCGACACTTAAACAGCATTCGACTGGCTTCCATGGCTCGCTTCCGCGGTCCATCCTAAGGTGAAACGGAGCGCACACCGAACTTCGGCACCACCCGCACGGATGTGTTCCTCGGCGCGAATCGACCGCGTTGGGGCGGCTCTAATTATCGTCGCGTCGGTATGAGGGCCCACGCACCGTGCTCCTTGGAACCCTCCACCAGGTTGACGGGTACACGCGGCGTGCGCCGGCTTTTGAGAGGGCCCTGATTGCTCCAACGAGCGCGCTGACGCTATTACCGCTCACTCTCGCCATAACGCTGCCCGTGCGCCGTTCAGAGCGTAATCAGATTCGTGGCGCGCGGCATGCGCCAACCACGATTGCGGGAGTGTTAAGCCGCGGTCGCATGGCTAATACATCATCCAAAATGAAGTAACACAAGAACACTCTGCAGACATCTTGGAATCATACATTTGTATGAAGCGAGGAGGACACGGAGAACGAAGAGAACGCCTCCGAGGAGAACGCGTACCTCCGAGGAGAACGCCGCTTCGGTGTGTGGCTCATCGCGACGACGACGTGTTATATGTGTAGGAGGATCGGAATGTCGTTCGTCTGCTCTGCGCTTTGGGCTGTCAGAAGAATATGAAGCGAAGAAGCAGGCGCACTGGAAGCATTTTTTTTCTACGGTGACTGAAAACACGTGAATGTGTGCTTACGCACTTTAATCGAACTGGACTTAATTACACAAACTTTAGTTGTAAGGAACCTGTTATTTGAGACGCCATGTTGGTTGGGGCATTGCGGACAGTCATAAACATTCAATTCGGTTGACTTTTCAGCTGTAGTTCACGCAGTGTGTGCTACAGGTTTCTGTCTTGCATCTTATTAGTCCCTAAACATCCCTTCGACCTCTCGTTTAGTAGAAACAAATTGTAAAGAAAGCGGTGTTGATTTTGTGACGGGGGATCCGCTGGATTTTTGTAAATCATAAGCAATCAACACAGTGCTCGTCAAATAATGGGTTGGTAACCGACATATGCGTATGCCTAATATAACACGGGAGATACTTCATTTTTTCATATAATAACTTTTTTAATATTAAACCTTCACGTGGGTCATGGCATGGCAAGCATATGTAGCCCTAATAATATTACAAATCATATTATAATGATCCAGTCGGCAGCCTAAAAAGCAAAACAGGAAAACATAAGGGTACACACAAAAGGCTTATGGAGGCCGGCCACCATTAAAGTCATCGGATCTCCGGAAAGTAACGCTGTTTCCTTCCCTACCTGCAAGCCGAACAGAAACGAATACTAACATACAGACGACCAAAAACTCGCAAGGCGATTGGCTCATCAGTCTCCGTTGCTATGGCAATTGCAATTTCGGCCCTTTCGAATTTTCGAAACTTCAAAAGGGTTCTTCTAATCCAGTCGCACCAAGATCACCATGAAGCATCATCGTACTAAAGGCCTTGCTCTCCAATAAAAACGTCTTTGGCACTGTGTATGCAATCAACTTATCAAACATACCCATCTCCAGGGATCTCTAACAATTATATAGTCATTATTGCATAATTCAAAACAAACAAATTATTTTTCAATGCCTCCAAGCACCGACCACACATGTGGTGGTGGCATGAAGATGTATGCTTGTTTCGCCGGAGTGTGGACCGCGAAATACCGGTACATAAGAAACGTCTGTATAAAATTCCCGTCACCAGCCAATTTAGATTGGCTCACCAAGAATGGAGAGGCCAAGAAGAATTGCTCACGAGCCAAAACGGCGACCTTACGGGGAGCTTCGTGCTACTTTCCCACGATCCAGTTGCTATAGCCTCCATGTGGGACCTGGCTCAAGTTGGTCGTGCGCGAAACTGCCCCTGTAGGTCCTGATCTACGGAGTTTTAAGGCGTGTTCACACCGGCGATGCAATCCAGTCGCGCGATAACTTTCATTGCAAAAGCGACCATCGCGGAAAAAGAGCGACGCGATTTGAGCAGTCACCAGCTGACTCGACTTTTTGCGATGCGATCTAGTCGCGGAGCGTCTGAGCCAATCAGCGGCGCTCGGTGCGAGAGTTTTCGAGAAACGACTTGCTCATCGCGCACGGCAGTATGACCATCTCATTTCTTTGCGATGCGATCTAGTCGCATCGCGCGACTGCATTACATTGCCGGTGTGAACTCGCCTTTAGAAAGGTTAGTAGCCCATCGACCCACTTTCGAAGGTATGTCATCTGATGTAAATTGTGAAATCCCTGCAAATAGGAAGTATTCACTGGCGGCCATAGCTGTGTGCACGACTGCAGAGCGCGTGCTAATGGCGAGCTTCCACGGTTCTTTTGTAACGTGCATTCCGCAAACTCAAGATTGCCGGTCTTAGCAGCCTATTAATGTGGGCTCGTTCAGAGCATGCGCTCTTGACATCACCCACAAGTATGGCGCCCAGTGAATACTCCTTATAGTGTGCATAAAAGACACCACCAAAGTTGGAAGCCAACAACAGCCACTAATTGAACTTCATCGCCATCTATGCAGTTTTAGACTTTCACGTTCGCGGTGTCAGTAGTAGCGCCATTGCGTTCCCTGATGCATATCGTTTCACCTTATGTTGTACCTCAAAGCTGAAGCGCGTGCTCATAGCGTTGGCAGCTACCTGGCGCACGAGAACTTGTGCCTCCGAGGTAGCCATAGACGGAGCTCGCGCTTGTAGCTTTCTGCGGTACAACACAGTGACAGGTATAGCGGGACACAGAGATAGTACCGCACGGATAACTTATACTTTGGAAGGTGATTGGTTGATCGGTTTCTGTCGCCATGGCAATCGCCATTTTAGCCCTTTCGAATATTCGTAACTTCGAAATGGTCGTCCTGAATCAATCATGTTTATCTTCGCATACCTCTTACAGTGATATTGTTCTTCTTGAGCATTTCAAGACAGAAAAATTGTTTTTCAATGTCGCCAAGCACCGACGCCGCATGTGGTGGCGGTGCAAATCTGTTCGCTTGTTTTGCCGGTTTGTAGATATCAAAATCACCGCGTACAAGAAATATCATACTCATAAAACAGCTTGTCAGCACAAATTTCAATAGACCAATCTCACTAAGCGTTCGGAGTATGCGTGACGCCAGCCATAACTTTAGTTCACGGGAGTCAGACGGCCGTGCATGCGAGGGCTCGTGCCGTCTCGGGCTCCACACGCGCCGAGCTCCAGGAAAGTTGTTGCACGTGCAGAATGACTAAAGTTCCCTCGATGTATTGCGGCAATGGTTACGATCAGCGGCGATGGTTGTAGTCAAACAGGCTGGTGAGATCGATGTATTGGCTCACCAAGAATGGAGAGGTCAAGGAGAAACTCATTACCCAGACCAAAATGGCGACCCAACGGAAAGCTTGGCGCTATTTTGCCATGCTCCAGTTACTTTAAGCTCACCAAGAACAATTTTTTTAGCGGCATTCCAGATTGGAGTTGTGAATAGATGAAGGGCTTGAGGTATGAGGAGGTGCACAAACTGACACTAACGACTCATTCGCACTGGAAGCGGATCCGCGTTCGCAAAGCGGTTCGACGAACGCTGGTTGTATATGAACGAGTCAAGCTACGCAAGGTTGCACTGCGCAGTGTTGAGCTGAGCACTCAAAACGTGCCATGCAGAATACGCAACTGGTCGCTACATCGCGTGCTGCAGTGAGACCGGCTTTATACAACCGCGTTCGCAACCGCTTTGCGACCGCGGATCCGCTTCCAGTGTGAATGAGCGGTAAGGGAGGAATACAGGCACTATATTTTGCGCTCGCCACCAACTGCACCTCCGCACCTACAATGTTTGGGGGAGGGGGATGAATTCCTGGTGCGTATCTGTATCTATATTCCGGAATACTTGATTGCCGATTTTGCAGAAGTATCTCAAGAATATTCCGTTACATAAAACACATATGTATCCCAGCATCTGCATTTTTACCTAAAACCACATGCATTTTATTTAAATAAATAAAGAAAATTATGTATTTGTACCCCAGAATACTATTTTTAGTATCTCTTCCCAGCCTAGTGGAAGATAGCTACTGGATCCTGACACTTCTGTTTCTTAAAAACAAGAGAACAGGTAAATGCAATAAACAAACAGGCCTAGTAATTTATACCTTTTCAATTTTAATAACACTTTAGGTAGGCGGAGCTGCAGAAACTGTCGAATGTCATTGGTTAAATGGATGGATGTAAGTTCTAGTAGAACGTTATTCAACATTTCGTTTGAAACCTTATTGGAGCCTATGATTGCGACCTTTCAAGGGTGTATCTCTCTTAAGGAACATGGTTCCCATAAAAATAGCCCAACAATTTTATACTACAATAATCTAACAAGTGAGCACACACAATTCCACCTCTTTTAAAGCGAAAAGCATACAAACAAAAAGGCTCAACGTGCTTCTATAGGTCTGTTGAAACACATGCAGTACAAAACAATCCCACCAAAAAGTATAAAATACAAAAATATCACAATTCACGCCCCTTTACAACTGCACAGCTTCTGCGCTACACTGGGAGGCAGGCACCGTGTTCGATTGCTGTACCAGTCCATCCGTTCGACGAACTCCACCGGTTTCTTCTTGCTACCGACCTTGAGATGCAATGTACCGAACACCTGAAACTGGCCCTTAGGCTTGGTGGTGAACACGACACGGAACCATCTCGTCTTTGAGGCGACTCCACGCATGATCGTGGCATCAAGCACCGCGTCCAATGTCCATGTGGCGCACATGCCGGGAAGTGGCGCTGCGCCTCAGTGTTGATGAACGCGAGACTCAAAAGTGCGTATGGACGCGCCGTCGAGTTGTCTTCGATGCGCTCTTCAGAGCGCTCGCATGCGCAGAACTGGAAAGGGATGAGGGCCTCTTCGCACGTCCGCCAAGACGGAACTTGGCGGAAGAGGTTAAGACCTCTCGCCGTCGGCCTCGGGTCGAAGTGCGGCAGCGACGTCAGGCTCTTTATCGTAGCGTGCACGTCGTACGGTGTGGTCAGTCGATTCCGATTGACTCGAAGGGACTCGACGACTCCGGGAAACTTGTTCTTGAACCAAGCTGGCAAAGAAAGAAAGAAGAAGGGTAGGTTGACCTCGTGAGCGCCGATCGGTGTGTCTCGAATCGGAAGACTTCGCGCCCGTGGTCGCTGAGAAAGAAGAGCGCCGTATTGCCAAATACTCCCTCGATGCCAACTTCTCCAAGAAGTCTCTCAGTGGCTCGTCCATGATGCCGGCTGCGTTGAAGTCCGAATGTGACCAGTCGCCTAACCAAATAAATACGAAGAAGCGTTGCTGGCGCATCAAAAAGATGAGGTCGGCTATGTAGTCTAGATATACCTCGCTTATGAGACGGGTGCCCGAACAACCGGACATCCTCCGGAATGATTCGTAGAAGGCCTTTACGATAGGGAAAGGGTAATAATCCGTTGGACGTCGTCGAAAACCTTTCCTGGCGGGGTAGATAAAAAGCCCCCAGTCCGGCATTTCTTCCATAAAAACCGTCTGGTAGCCCTTCCGCTTGAAATTAGTCCACAAAAATGGAACATGGTCGAAGGTACGGTTCTTGGTCATACTCACAACCTCTTCATCGGAAAGGCCGGAAAGAAGGGCCATTAGGTTCGGAAATGTATTCTCCCCGATCTTGTTGTAAGCGACCAGCTCGAAAGCCTCCAGAGATTCGCGAACAAACTTGCTGGCATGCGGGAGGCGTCTGTTCATGTTGAGACGCGATACGCTGTCCATGCCGAGAATCAACACGTTCATGTGATCGCTGGAAGCGTTATATTGGCTCCTCTTGAGCTGCGGAATCAAATGGAAGCCGCTGTAGAACTCCGCATGACTCAAGGTGCACCGTATCTTGACGAACTCGTCAGAAAGTGGTCGTCCAAACGGTAACGATAATTCGGGCCCCAGAGCAAATGAGTCATCAGGCGGGGTGGCTGTGTTGTTTCTGGTAACTCTGGAGTAGAAACACGAAACGTTGGTCGTTGAAATCTTGTAGATATTCCTTACACGAAATTCGTCGAGCATCGGGACGTTTGTGTCTCGGAAAACCACGGGAGGATCTTTGTGTTTACAGACCTTGTGCTTCCTGGTGAGGTTTTCCGTGAAAGGGATGACGCCAATCGTGAAGGGATCGTATTTGGGTATCTTGCATCCTGGAGTGTCGATGAGATACCCTTGAGTCCCAAAGGCAAGCAGCAGGTAGAAATACCTGATGATGGCAAGTTCGATTCCGCAGAGCACAAGAGTTAAAAGAACCCGTGCGGTCCTTGATTTGAGCAATCGATGACTTAAAATCTTCATGGTTCTAAAGAAAATGGAATGCTCAGGCGTTCCATCTCACGAGCAATATTTCTTCTTTTTTTCTCTCTTTTTTAGGACTGCATCACTCGAGAAAATAAATATTAAACGATATAAATTATCAAACTAATAAAGTAATGGAAAATGAAATAATTCACAACTCAAAAATATAAACGAGCGACCGAAGTTGGATACGTTATAATTAGGCCGCCGTTTTCCCGGTCCGCAAATGTTTTCCGGTGTTTGTTCTTTTTTTTTTAATATTGGTGTATTTTGGCGATTTCCTGTGGGAGGACGCTTAAAAAGATGATTGTCGTTGAGTTCAAATCTAAGGTGAAAGTGTTTTAAAACAAACAGTTCTAGCTGAAGCAGCAATATCTAGAAATTATTGTTATTTTTCGGTTATAACGAATTCTCTATTGCTAAGACCAACAGTCGTTCTACGGTTCTCGCCAATTTTATATCTTTGACACCAACAGATGTTTGTATTTTTCGGCTAAAGCCGGTACATCTACGGCTTAGGTTACAACCTAATCTACCTGGACGGCGATGACAACGAAGTTAAAACAGTAATTCATTCCTCCGCAGCACTATAGCCTCCGAAATTGCGGGTGCGGAAAGATTTCTTCTGCCTCTTCATTCCACGGGCACCGACGTTCTTCGACCCATCAGTTGACATGTTCGACCATAGCCTGTTCTACGGAAGAGCTTCGTTCGAAAACGGTTCTCCTGTGTAACCTGCACGCGAGCGAGTAGTCGCTCTGCGGACGAATACCGATCCTAGCGCCACCGCTTCCGCGAGCGACGGAGAATCGACGTTTTTGAACGACGCTCTTATCGCGCAAACTTGTGCGCAAACATTTTGTCAACGATAACCAAAAAAAACGTTCTATCGCGGGCAATGTGCATCCAACGTTCTGCCGGTTCCGTCGGTTCCATCCCTTCTGTCCCTATGAGCTAGACTGATAAGCCTGATAGCGTAGCGAGCGCCACCGAGCAGGCAAAAAGGTGCCGGGCGTTTTATGAAGTTTGCCAACTAAATGATCTAGTTATGTTTGGAGGGATCGTAATGCGCCGAGAAACTGAGGGGAGGAGACGAGAGCGCGTGAGGACATCAGAACGCCGAGCCAAATACTTCACTAGGGAAACACAGGACACTCTAGTCGTCTGCATTAGACAGGACGACGGTTGCGCCGAATCCTCCCCTGGTGGAGTGGTTTATTTGGCGACGCCTCTACCCACCCCCTCCTCTCGCCACCAGAGCACGCTCCCAGGAAATGCTTCGGAAGGCGGGTGCGGTTGACAAGGCCGCGGATGCGAAGACGGCACCACTGCCGCCGCGAAGCGTGTTTCCGCGGTCCTTCCTTGTCGTCTTTTTCTATGTACTCTCAGGAGTGTCCACATATTCCCCCATACTTCGTTTCAGCTGAAGTTCAGGCGCAGCCGATGTTCCAAGCGAGAGATGAGATTGGGTTGCGTGTATGTTTATACAGCCTAGAACTTGGTCTGTTTCAACGAGCAACAAGTCTAGATGAGCAATTTAGCCAGTGCAGTACAACCGCTAGCCTGGGGTCTTTAACGTGCACCACGCAGTAGTGATACACGACCGCACGCCGGCACGATGCTCATCCAGATTGAAACGGGCAGAGGTGGGGATTGAGCCCAGTGTCCCTGGGTTCTGCAGCGCGAGCTTTCACTCCAAGTGCTCCGAGCCGGTGTGCGCTAACCCACTCGGCCACCGACCCCCCTTCCAAGCACGAGAATGTGGCTCTGAACAGTGCTTGCACTGCACGAGCGCACGTGCTTGGCAGGGAGGCTGAAAACCCGGAGCTCACACTTGTAGCATTGCCTGCTGCTAGAGTTATAAGCTGAAACGAAGTATGGTGAAGTATTTGGCCGAGCTCTGGTTCGAATGATTAGTGGGTACGCATAGAGATAGAACCTTGGTGTGCACCACAACCCATCAAACGCGTTAGACCGTGGAACGCCGCTGTCCGGTGTTTGGTAGGGTGCCTTCATATGCGCTTTATATACGATAACGCCATATGGCCAATCTGTTCCGAACGCTTTAGGTTTGTTGTTATTCGGCAGCGCGTAAAAGAGTGTTTCCCTGTACGCGCTTTTGGCGTTGACTGTGCGATTTCTTTTTGTTCTTCCTGTGCGCGAGTTCTGTCAGCATACTGTACTACGAAGTATTGCATCACCCTAAAGAAAAAGAAAACCGAGGCACCTTAGTGTTTGGCTTTGGCATTAAAACCTGTTTTGACGAGTACAGTGGAGACAAAGGTAGCCTTTATCTTTACTGCACTCATCGAACACGCTACAAGGCGGACCCCGGAGTCCGGCGTTTGGCTCTCCCATTCGAACGGGTTTGACGAGTGCAGTGGAGACAAAGGCAGTTAGCCTTAGGTCTACCCACTATTCATTCCAATCAGAGCTTGGCGTTCGGGTGACCCTCTCGTCTCCTCCTCTTTCAGTTGCTCGGCTCATGGACCGACCTCACCAGCCTGTTTTGCTACGCCACCGCTGCCGCGATGCGTCGAGGGAACTTCATAGTCTTTCTGCACATGCTACGGCTTCGCTCAGCTTCCGTGCTAGCGCGGAGCGAGACGGCACGAGCTGCCTCGTGCACTGCCGCCTGCTGGCCTGCCTACCATAGGCTAAAGTTATGGCGGTGTCACGCACGCGTGGTACCCTTAGTGAGATCGCTCTGTCAGCAATGTGGGCGAAGAGGGCGAAGTAATTGTGTTGTATGTATGTTTAGACAGCCGGAACTTAGCCTCAATGGGCGAAAATATTTAGCCGATACTGTGCAACCGCTATCCTGGGGTATGTAATGTGCACCAAGCAAAGTGATACACGACCGCACGCAGGTACGATTCTCATCCAGATCGAAAAGGGCAGAAGCGGAGATTGAACCCAGGATTCTTGGGTACTGCGGCACCAAATTTCACTCCAAAATGTCCTCGACCAAAAGCGTCACTGTGGCCACACTCTTAGAAAAAAGGTTCAGTATAGTCCTCCCTAAAGGGAGGAACGCTCTTGACACATATGTTCCTTCAGAAATGGAGGAACTTTCGTCCCTAAAGCAGGGGAGCAAAAGTTCCTCCGTCGCCTGCATCTCATTATGGCGGCCACGAATCGAGCAAATCGAGCTCAATAAGGCTTAACGAGAACACGAAGTCTATTGTACGGAGCGAGAGGAGCAGCAAATAAAAACGTAACACGAGCTTTCCGCGAACTGTATTTATTTCCGAAGCCGGCTTCCCCCTGCAGGTAAAGAAACTTACGTTTCGAAAGCATGCAGTCACTCAGTCGTCTCATCGTCAGCACTGCGATGTTAAACGGAGACAACCGGCACCCAGTTCGCGCACTTTGTCTTACCTTTGCTATTCCTCGAGCCACAATTCCTTCGTCAACCGTTGCGTCAACCGCACATCACGAAGGAGTGGTAAACCATTCGCCCGCAAAACCAAAAGCCGCTCTCAAAAAAATCAAATCCGAAGCAGCCTCTTGGCTCGTTTCAGCACGGTAACACGAAATTATGGCGTAGCCGCGTAGCGTAAAAAAAGGAGGTTAAATCGCTTGCCACCAGATGGCAGGGTCAAGCAGATTAATCGCAAGTAGCTAGGCTAGGTGGCGCTAGTTACCACCCAATACATGTTCGTCAAAAATATTTTATTTTCTGACGCCACCATTGCGCTTCGGGACCCTCTCTCCACACAGGTAGCATCACTGAACATACATAGAGCGCATACACATACACACAAACATCAATATAACAGCATACAAACAACAATACAACAGCACACTAAAGGTCTGTTCACACGATGCATCTTTTAGGCGCGCAACCGTTTCGCGACACTCAAGTTTCGCGAAATGTGCTCGTTCACACGTACCGCTTCACGAGCAATGACGATGACGTTTAGACTCGCGAAAATAGTTTCGGTGTTGACCATTCAGTTGAAAGCACGCAACCACACAGGCAAAATTACGTGGTCAATCACAGTGCCGTAGCTAACAAAATGACTTTTTGAGATTTATCGAAACCAGCTGCCATCCGGACCACCCGGTATTTCCGAACGTTATACACACACACCGATGCACCATTTTGAGTGAGCTCCGAATCATATAGCTATTTATCTGGGGACCTGCTTTGCGCATTTTATGCAGTCAATTCACTTTAATTTTTTTCTCACATACTGCACTACTTGGTGCGATCTCGCATGTGCGCAAAAGTCGATTGAGGCGGAAACCTGTACGTGCAGGACATGTGCCGGCGCCGAGCCTGCGTACGCAGCCAATGGATCATTTGCTATATTACCCAAGCATCAAGGAGAATGCAGGGATTGGTGTTCCACGCGCCACAGCGCACGCCTTCTCCGTATAAAAGATTCCAAGTAAATAACCAAAATAAAGCGTTGACGAACGCACGTGCAAGATACAATTTGTTTTAGGTTTTGCTTTAGAAAATCTACTATTGCTGAGGCCAGCACGTGCGGCGCGTGGAACACCAATCCCTGCATTCTCCTTGATGCTCGGGTAATATGGCAATAGGTCTGTTCAGTGCCAAAGCTCCTATCAATGCACATGGTATTCATAGAAACGCTACGTGCCCAATCTGGTTACTTCTCGGCGCCCATGTCTGCCCCGATTTCACTGTGCCAACTGTTTCAGAGAGCGCACATGGTTTCACGTTTGCTTGTAAACAAAGCAAACTTGATTTCAATTTACTCGATGCTCTCTTATCCAGCGGCATCGTCGCGACAACAACGCTATGAGCACTATTCTAATCTTGCCAACTCCCGCTAATTGTCTTCGTCCATCGCTGGATTTTTTTACCGATATGCTACTCACTTTTCCTTCAGTGGTGCTTGACGTGCTTGCGGAAGCGCCGGCAGTATCCATCGTTCGTGGTTTCGGTTTTTTTCGGATTTGGCTCGGCTACAACACCGGCAGTGAAGTGGTCTTCTCAAACAGCTCGCTCCCCCTCAAAGGCCACGTGAGAGCGTTTCTGAGCGGCCATTGGCGGCGCCCTCAGAGTGATTGACAGGACTCGGCAAAGTTTCAGCAAAAGCTCGCTCCAGAAGCGAGGTGTGCGCGCAACTTTTTTAGATGCGCGCGTCCTTCTCGGACTCGTTCAGACGGCGCAACCATTTCGCGAAACTACATTTCGCGACACTAGATGCGCGAGAAAAATGCATCGTGTGAACGGGCCTTAACCCGATCACTACTCCCCAACTCTGCGTTTCCGTCTTTTATAGTGGTCGTTATGAACGTACTGAATTTTTCGGTGACTCTTTAAGCAATAAAAAATATTCCCAGCATGTTGATTTTTTTCCAGCAATGTCATACATCTGAGAGTATTTTTAATGACTCAGGGGATGAATCTCTTATTAAAAAGAAATGCTCGATCATGCCGTAATTATTTGAAAAGCCAATAAATCGAGCCGCTCCAATGCGGTTCCAAGCCTGGGTTTGTTTCCCGCACGGCCCTTCCGAGCCAGTATTTCTATTGTAGTGTTTGTTTTACTATTTGTGCTGTTCGCGCACGGCTGCAATTGCCCTCTAGAATTATTCTGTGTGGAGCGGATATTCACTCAGCTGGAAGTGATGCTTCACGGGCAGAGAGATCGTTTTTCGATCAACTTGAATGCAGTCGAAGCCGCGACTTGCGGCAGGTGTTAAGTGTACGGAGCTACCCTGGCTACCCCGTGGCGAGCTCGAAAACGTCTAGCGCTCATCCCAGCGCGCCACTTGGAGGGCAGTTTCTCCAGGAACCGTAGTATATTTAAACAGCAAAATAAAGGATAACTTTTTTTTCGATTTTACGTTTTTTTATGCTAAAATTTCATTGTAAATATAGTACTTTCCGTCATTATTTCGTACTGTTCAGTATTTTCACCAGAGCGCAATCGCTCTCGGGGACCGACAGTCACATTGGCCACTGTACGATAGGAGCTTACCGTTCAGACCAGCGTTCCAACATGATTATCCGCACGTCGATCGACTGCACCTAATTTCTCAAGTGGTCTTAAACTCTTTAATGTAAAGGGGAATGTCAACCTGCGACACCCCGCCCCTCCGATCACGGCCCAACCAGCGGCATCAATGCCCGACAGTTTACGTCATCTCATCTTGTTGTTACACCACTGATACGCGAACACACGGTCACATCGGCGATAATTCCAGTCTTCTGTTCACTACGCACAACACTGCCATCACGATGTTGCTGCTACGTTGCCGACACGCAGAAATACAGAACCACGTTGAACGCCGGTTGGCACTCGGCACGGGAAAACAGAACCGAACTCAGCACGGCGGCCGACAGGAAAACCTGCCGGCTGCCGAACTCAGCACTAGGCAGCCGGCAGGAACACCTGCCTGCCTTGGACACAGTTCCTGCGATTTCCATAACGTCGAAAACGTCGATACAGATCCGCGTGGTTCCGCTACTGTAGTTCCGCTTTAGTTCCGCGTACTTCCCGCAATCCAGAGACGGCCATCTTACCCAGTGTACGTAGCGCTGCTGGCACTGCTCCGGAACTTCGCTGTTTCTAGCGGCTTCATTTGTTCGTTTGAAAAAAATAGTGATAAAAACGTCAATGCAACCGAAATGTTCTGCACGCTTGGACTAGAAGACGGTATTAACGGCGGCCTTCGCTGCCGCTGAAGCTCAATCAACTCAACAACATTTATTAAACAACGTGCGCGACGTGCTCGAAAGACGAAACCGAAAGAAGATGCCTCCCTTCTTCTCGAGTCCGCTTGGGGGCGCGTCAGTAGAAGAGAGGAAGACGCGCCGTTGCTGCCTTTTACCTCCATTTTTTCCTAGAGTGCAGGGTCAGGGCCCGGCGGTCGAGGCGGCCGAGGCAGCCGAGTTACGAAATGTGGCCGAAGAGACCGAGGCCCGAAGCCCGCCGCTATCGCAGCTGATCGCAGCCGCCCAGTGTACGTAGCAGTGTCGGCATCGTTTCGAAGCTTAGCGGTTTATGACGGATGTGTTTAAACTCTTTCTTTGTGAATGCCAAAAACGCCGCGGCAAAAGAAACGACTGAAGGACCGACCTCGTCGTCTTGGCCCCTGCGTAAACGGCTTAGATCCAACCTGGGTGCCCAAATCTTGTTTATCAAACAGCGCGCTGATGAAGCTTGTAGCAATGATATTTGTATAGTTTTCCTTGGCGTCGGTGGATAATAAGGACTTTAATTTTCCTTCCATCGGTCTGGGTTTGTTTATGCCTGTTTTGGTAAATAAAAAAATTAAAAAAAAATTTAACGAAAAAAAAAAAAAAAAAACACCGCTCCTTCCAGGGATCGAACCTTCGACCACTTGGTCAGTAGCGCGATGTTCTACCCCTGCGCCAACTGAACAGGGAGGAACTGGACCTCCTCCTTTCATCCAAACTTCGGTTCCTCCCTTCTCTGGGCAACTTGACCACAACAAGGAGGAACAGTCGCCGTTGCTACCTTTCTCCTCCTTTTTTCTTAGAGTGCAGCGTCCCATGATTGGTCAGACGACAAACTTAAGAACACTGCCAGAATGTCAACTTCGACGGTGTTGGTTTAGGAAAGCGATTGCTCCTAGCTTCCACCGTGCTTTTTACAAACACCATTGAGCTTGACGTCACAACCGATGATAGGTTGCCAGGATCACAATTCGTGACGTCTCGGCGAGGAAAAGTCTGGTCGTGACACCACGCATAAAAAACATAAAAGGCTCCCACCGAGGCATCCCGGGGCAAATAGGGACATTGCGAAGATCGTGGGCCTCGATGGCGGGTCCTACGGGCGCACGCTCAGTCGGTAGTCCACGTGACGGCACAAGCTCCCATTAACAACGCAAAACTAGCTCTCGCTTACGGTACACGAAACGTCTATGCCTCGTCTAGCACAGCGGAAACTTAAGTAGGAGGTCGTTTGATCACTCCCAGATTCACACATTATGAGCCTTTCAACTTTCTTTCTTTAAATAATAACTGCAACATGGCCGTAATGAGTAGTAATAGTGGTAGTAAAACACGTTCATGAATCATAAAGGTTGGTTCAAACAATTATCTCAGTCAGACCGAGTGCTACTACAATGGCTTGCGACGTTCATCCTTTTGGGGTTGCTATAGCAACAGCTGCATCGGCTCCAACAAAACGGGGTAAAAACAAGGAGGTTCTAAGTACTAGGAGGCGGCACGTTGCACCATTGGTGAAGGCTAGTCATAAAAGGTTTAAACGAGGTTGTGGCCAACGTGACCGTAGATCTCACTGGCAATTGGTGCGCGTGACATGTCACGTGTGAGATGAATGGTTGCTTGTAGAAGGATTAATTGCAGGCTTGCGCGCGCTCCGTCCGGTAGGTTTTATCAGATCGAAGGCTAGACGAAGGGTCACGTTGGCCTGTTAGGTGAGGAGAGTAAGGAGGAAAACGAGAAAGAGGCGAGGCGTCAAGGGAGCATGGCTTGTGGAGGCTACGCGGCTGACGTCATGCCCTCTCCTACCCTTCTATCCTCCTTGGGTAAAAACCGGTTTTGATGGAGCCGACGCAGCTGTTGCCATAGCAACCCGTGCGTCGCAAGCCATTGCAGTAGCGCTCTGTCGGAATGGACGCAAGTGTGTGAATTGCCCTTAACTCGCGAAATATATTAAGGGAGGGGTAGCGCGTCGGTCTCTTCAGCTTGTAGGGCCACTGACAAGCTCTACATCGAACTTTTTATGGTCACAAACGCTCGCTGAAGGCGTGGTATAAAGGCTCGTTCTCACAAGTCCGTCGGCTGGGTTGCGCTGCGTTGCGTCGTGCAGAACAGCGCCTTGGCATTGGCTCTTCCTAAGGGTCATCATAGCAACAACGCAAACAGTCTCAGCGCAGTCAAACACAGTAAAACGCAATCAAACGCAACTGCGGGAACGAGCCTTTGCCCTCCAAATAATTTTGCGCGCGAAAAGAGTTGGGTCGTGCTCCAAGCGACGCCACAAACTCCCGCTCGAAACGCAAACTCTTGCTTTGGGATCTACGAAAAGTCGCTTATAGCTGCTACCGTACGTTCAAGTCATTGCCGTAGGCCTACTCTGCCTCCGGCAATGCGCAATCGGCATCTATAGTAAAGGCCAAGTTCAGTCTTAAAATCTAAAACGCGCACGCGAAAAGAAAACAAAAAAAGAAAAATTGCAAGCATTACGAAACGAGCAATAATCTTCCCACTTATCCTTTGTTCGTTTGTTATCTACTATACTTCGTTTCAGCTTGGGTCCAGACGCAGGGGATGCTACAAGCGCGAGCTCCGGGCTTTCAGCGTCCCTGCCAAGCACGCGCGCTCGTGCAATGCAAGCACTGTTCAGGGCCATACGCTCGCGCTCGTAGCATCGGCTGCGTTCTGGACCCAAGCTGAAACTGAAGTATAGCGGGAAAATATGCTACGCGTAAATTGCGAATTTAATTTTATGAAAAACATATTTGGGATTACTGCGCTATAAGTACCCACGCGCGGTTCATGTTTCGCGAAATATTGGTGGAACTATTTCTCAAGTTTCGATTTTTTCGCAATTTGTTTTGGTTCGTTTCTCACACGTGTGGTTCAGCCTCTATTATTAAGGCGCGGATATGAAGCTTCATATCAATTCAACTACAGCCCTTGATGTAAAACACCCGTTCGAGATCTAATTGAAAAACTTGAGACAAACAAACAATAAGAAATCGCGATTTTTGTTTTTCTATGAAGACTAACAAGGTTAACATTGGCAAGCGGCAGAGGGGGGGGGGGTGCTTATTTCCAGGAAAAGCCAGAAGAAAATAGAAAAAAAAATGTGCCGCTCCCGGTTAACGCTTCCCGAACCGGCAGACGATGGAGAGCCCCGGCCGTCGGAAGATGTGAAAACCGACAAGCTTGACGCGGATTTCCGAACTGTTCTGCCCTCCGTGGAAGCGATGAATGATGGAAAGAAAAAAGAGAAAAGCAAGCCGCAGAAGGATTGTAAAAAAATAACACGATGGAAACGACAAAGGAATGCGAAATAATAAAAAAAGATGTCTGATAGACAGCCATATCGAAATTCTAGGTCTTCGTTCCTTTTGGTCTCATAAAACAAATACACAAGCGAGAGACCACGTTTCAGTGCCATTGGGACACGCGGAGCTGTAAAGGCCGTGGAAATAGTTGAACTGCAAGGAGTATAAGGGATCAGTTGCCTGTTGGGAAGCTTCTCTTCAAACACTGTAAGAAATTTCGTGCGTCTACTTTTTTTTTATTAAATACTTGTGAGAATTAGTCGCTGCAATCTCGAGTGAGTTCCGCAAATGGCAAGACGAAAAATACGTAGCCAAACCTAAGAGCCTTTGGGATCAATCTAACTGCGTCAAAAGTCCAACGTAATAATATTATTTTTGTTTCTGTAAGTATTCTATTATAGCTAAACTGCTAATGTTTAAGGAAGGGCAATGACGTCCGCTTGTCAATTGTTCAAGATATTAAACAAACGTTCAATCGATCAAATAATCAATTGCAATGGAGTCACGGTTCCAGAAGACCGAACAATAGTGATAGCCGGTTGCCCAGAATCACGTCAGTTTCGCCTCGGCTGTACTTGAAGCTAGGTTACATTTGATGTTTGTTGATGCCAGCCTGAACGGTTAGGCTCTCCCCCCCCCCCTCTCTCTCTCTCTCTCTCTGTCTGTTTGTTTCTTCATCTCCTCTTTCTCTTTCACACACTCACATATTTATGTCGATATGTCTGAAAAGTAAATGATTCATATATCGTAAAACAATCAAACTTGGTTCATCTATTTTATATCATTGTTTAGTCTGATATAGAATTGCGTCCCGCAGTAAAGTTTATATGGAATCTGGATTGTTAGAAAATCACCTTATTTTTGTTTTGTTTTTTGTTTTCTTTTGGGGGGAGGGAGCAAGGGGAAAAGAAAGGTTTTGTTACGTGAGTTTTCACATATTCCCATGAGACGCCAAGAAAGAGCACAGTATTTATGTACAAAGTATACGAAATTCATTCACGTAGTTTGTCTGGGACCGCATTTAGTACTGCGCTAATTAAAGATAGATATCCCGCCAACGGGATCCGGGCATCTCGGTATAAATATGTACCCTAAATTATTTTTAGGATTACAATTGAATTTTTATATCTGTAACATTATTTTACTTATTCTGAACAGCTTGCAGCCTCTCCAATGGGAGCAACTCTCAATTTTAAAGCAACGTTCTCGGCTCACTGTTTTTTTGTTTTGTATTCTTCTGGTTGTGGTCAGAAAACTTGAGGAACTACAAAGTAGCACAAAAACGTACATTCTAATATTATTATTAATATTATTATTATTATTATTATTATTATTATTATTATTATTATTATTAATAATAATAATAATAATAACTGATACCTGCTGTGACAATAAACATTATTATTATTATTATTATTATTATTATTATTATTATTATTATTATTATTATTATTATTATTATTAGGCAACTAGCGTGCAGGACGACGAGAGCGGAGATGTTCCATCGGTGTGCTCTCCGATTTTCGACCTGTACATATTGTCATCTGAGACGTCGCCATCTCTGAGCTACGCGAAGACGGCCCTAAAGAAGCTCAGGTCGTTGAGCATGGGGTCTGGCCCCGACCACCGCACCGCGGAGCAGGACCTTTAGATCATCTACCTGTTCCCTGCAACGAGGCCTAACCCACCCCTGCCATTGTGCTGGACCCTGGAGCATAGGAGCCCCGCACAGTTGCGCTCGCCGTCCTTCGACCACAGCCACCCTCGAGTCATCTACCCGTGGCCTCTCACGGGTGTTGTTGCCGACACCACTGAACGTCCCACCTGTTGTCAGAGGTTCGTCCTCGTATTGGCCTGCGGCCCGTGATCATTTCAACCCCAGCCCCGGGCTATACTACGTTGGAGATCAGTCACCCAGCGACCTCCGTTTATTGTGGCCCGGCAACTGGTCGCCCCTACACTACTGAGCTTCTTCTGGCCTGCGTCAAGCTGGTGTCGACTCAGTGCTTGGTTTGCCTAGCCTGCCTTCTACTGCTCGCGTTTCTTTTCCTCCGCGCCTTGTGTCCACTGCGATCCGCGGCCATGTCCCTAACCTGCGGCGTGTGTCTAAAGCCCATCTCGCCTGACGGTCGCCTCATGACGTGCTCAACTTGCGCTCAAAACTACCATCTCGGAAAGGTATGTTCCGGCATCGCCGATTCCACCTTTGCCACGATGAATCTCGAGAAAAAAGAAAAATGGCGATGTAGAGCCTGTCGATCAAAAGGCAACAACTCCACTCCGGACGGAGCCAACGAGAGTAGTGAAGTGATCTCCCAGAGCGATTCCCCCACGCTCACGGGACAAATCTTCGAAATCAATCGAAAATTAGACTCTCTGCTTTCCCTGAAGACTAGCGTGGATTTACTAATGGAGCTTCCAGGGAAGGTGAATGAGCTACTTCTTTTGAAGCCCTCAATAGAGCTTATGAAGGCATCTGTTGAAGAAGTGCAGACTTCAATCGCCTTCTTAGCGCAGAAGTATGATAGCCTTTTAGAAGCAACATCAGTGCACGAAAAAGAAATCAAAGGTATTCACTCTGAGATGGAAGCTCTGCGGGTCACGGTGTCTGAGCAGGCCAACACTATCCAAGCCTTGCAATCAGAGATAAATGAGACTGAGCAACAGAGCCGCCTTTCCACTATGGAAATTCAGGGAATGCAAGTTGCTTCCGGCGAGGCACTTGCTCCTATTTTAGTAGGGCTTGCAGACAAGCTTGGACTTAAAGGACACCTACCATCTGATGTCCTGTCGACACAGAGGATACCAGCCAAGCGAGATCAGAATCCAACCATTCTGGTGAAATTCGCGTCAGTTTCCATCAAAGACCGATGGATGCAGGCACGTGGCAAGCTTAGGCTCTTAGCCAGCGAGGGCACACCGGGCAAAGTATATTTCAATGAGAACCTCACACCATCTAACAGGGAACTTTTCTGGCTCGCTCGCTCGCGCGGAAGGGAACGTGGATATAAATTCGTCTGGGTAAAGAACGGGAGAATTTTCGCTCGAAAAGAAGAGGGCGCCCCTCCAGTGAGAATCTCTCGAAAACGTGATCTCGATCTTATCACTTAACTGTCATGACAAGTTTTTCCCAGTATGCCGACTTTACTTCGTTTAGTGACACGTTTGCTTCGTCTTCTACAGATCGTTTCGCAGTTGTGCACGTTAACATTCGTAGCATTCGTAAATACTGGGACGAATTCAAAGTAATTAGTACTAAAATCTGCGACCAAGTTGATGCATTTATTTTGACCGAGATAAATGTAAGCGTTGACTGGCTACCACAATTCACAATACCAGGGTTTCATAGCTTCTTTTACACTCGCGACAATACTAGAGGAGGTGGGATCGGTGTCTTTGTCAGGGACTCGTGGTCAGTAACAAAAATTGATGTCTCGTTTAAGAACTCAGAAAGTCTGGCTCTTAAGATTTCTAACTTCAGCCATGAAATATCATTGCTGGCTGTTTACAGACCTCCTTCCTCAAACTGTAATAGCTTCTTAGATGAGCTGAGAGAACACTTGGGGGGACTAACTAATGAAGTGAATGTATGGTTAGTAGGCGATATCAATATTGACACGCTTAAGGGTTCCAAATCACACGTCTGCGAATATTTATCTCTTCTTTCAGATCATGGTATAACATCCACCATTCAAAGCCCAACGCGAGAGGAAGTACTAAATGGGAATCTTGTTTCTGCATGCCTTGACCATATTAATGTCCGCGCTTCGGATGCTTCCATTCAGTCCGCTGTAATTCGTCAAAAACTAGCTGACCACTACTTTGTGGCTTGTCAATGTATCTTTACTAAGACAGTTCCTGTGATTGAGGCAAGGTACCGCTTTGAGAAGCTTGACTTGAAAATGTTCGATCGGCTCATTACCGGTTATGACTGGGCAGCTTTGTTGTCATCTGTCAACGACGAAAATTTATATACAAATTTTACTAGTGTTATACAAAAATTTCGAGGCCAATCAAAGAAGGTTGTGCATGTCAAGAAACGCAGGCCCACACTGCCCTGGGTGACTTC
Source organism: Ixodes ricinus (assembly GCA_037355805.1). Taxonomy (NCBI): domain Eukaryota; kingdom Metazoa; phylum Arthropoda; class Arachnida; order Ixodida; family Ixodidae; genus Ixodes; species Ixodes ricinus. Next base: position 42,859 of record JAZHYW010011738.1, read on the forward strand.
TGAAATACTTGAGGCCATAGCACTCAAAGAGCAACTGTGGAGAAAGAGTCGGCGTTCTCCCAACAATGCCGCTTTCAAGCTGGATTGTAAGATCCACAGGAACCGTGTAAACGCTCTCATTCGTTCAGCGAAGCGGTCCTACTTTGCTAAAAAGATCTCTGACGCTGGTTCTGATGTCAGAAAAACTTGGTCCATCATCAACGAATTTCGTGGCTGCCTGAAAACAAACGTAGCCGATAGTCTAATTAAACATTTCGGCACTGATCTCACTCTTACTGTGAACAAGTTCAATCGCTTCTTCGCAGGCGCAGGCGTTGTCGCATCTCACTGTGCTGGGGATCGATTGCCCGCAGCCTTGTCAATCTCGGAATCTGCATTTCTTCCTTCTTTAACGGAGCCAGACTTGCGTTCTTATCTTTTTGGGTTTAAACGTTTCCGGTCGGCCGGTGTGGATGGCATTACAGTCGGTGACCTATGCCGGAATTATGACTCGTTAAAGGAAGTACTTCTCGTTCTGATAAATAACATTCTGGATTCTGGCATTGTCTACAACGACTTAAAGCAAGCTCTGGTAGTTCCGCTTTTTAAGGGTGGTGTTCCAAACGAGATTTCCTCGTATAGGCCTATCTCTATACTGTCTTGTATTTCACAGATTCTGGAGAAACATCTTTTTGTCGTTATGTCAAGTTTTCTTGAGAAACACGCAGTAATATCGCCTAACCAATACGGTTTTGTCGCTGGTCGTGGTACCACCAATCTTCTAGAAACCTTTTCAGACTTCATTCACTCTTCTTTTGAACACAACATGTATGTGTGTGCACTCTTTATCGATGTCGCTAAAGCGTTTGATACAGTAGACCATGACATCCTCCTTAGACAAGCTGTATAGATTGGGCTTTCGTGGCCCATTTCACGCACTGCTAAAATGTTTTCTTACAAATCGCACACAGGTTGTAGCGGTAGGCAATGTCCATAGTGCAAAGGCCCTCCTAAGATCTGGAGTCCCTCAGGGTTCGATTTTGTCACCACTGTTATTTAACATATTTGTGAACGACATTTCATCATCCATTACCAATTCACTAATGTTTCAGTACGCTGATGACACTGTTTTGCTTTCTCGCCATCTAGTGTACCAGCGTGCAGTGGAAATGCTCCAACTGGATGTAATTAGCGTCATGGACTGGTTTTCGGTAAACAAGCTTCGAGTAAATGCCTCTAAAACAAAGCTTATATGTTTCTGCAATCCCTTAAAGAATATAAGGTTGACCTATCCGCTATTTCTTCACAACTCTGGTTGCTTGTGTACTCACTGTGATCCTATAGAATATGTTAGTTCGATCAAATACCTAGGCATTTACTTTGATTGCGATCTTTCTTGGACTACTCATATGACGCATCTTTGTCAACGGCTGAGGTCAGTGTCATGTATGCTATACAACATAAAAAGATTCCTACCTTTCTCCATCAGGAAACAGGTTGTGCACGCTCTGGCCTACGGTATACTAAGGTACGGGATCACAATTTTTTTAACTGTCCACTCTTTTGGCATTCCAGAATTGACCGAATTTTAAACGCAATCCTCAAGAACGTTACGTATAACACAACATTTTTGTCAAGCGCTAACTTGTTTGGTTCGCTTGAACTGCCCTCATTCCACTCCCTCTTTCTCCAAACTGTGATCTGGCGCCACTTCTGGGAGAGCGAATTTAATGTCACATCGCATTCGTCGCGTGAACTTAGGGCTACCTCTCGTTTCGACATACCACGAGTGAGAACGCGATATGGTGAAAGTACGCGCGCTTTTTATGTGCCAAAAGTGTTCAATGATTTACCAGACTCAATTTTTTCCATTACCTCAAACAAGAAATTAAAGAAAACTCTAAAAACAACATTTTCTGACGTATCGCGACAGTGACTGTGAGCTTTAAATGATATCGGTGAAACGTTGACTATTCTGTTTGCGATATTATTTTCCTTTTCGTTTCTCAATTTTGTCCTGAAGTAGATTGTTGTTTCATCTGCATCATCGTGAGGCCCTAAGACCTATGCGAGTTTGCCCAGTGATTTTTTTTTCTCGTTGGTGCTCCTTTTTTAGTGCCCTACACTAATTGTAACTACAGTCTTGGTCTGTTCGTCCCGACGTTCTGCTTTGCCTTTCTTCAATACGGACGTGCAAGTGAGTGCGTGTGTGTGTGTTGTGTGTGCACCGTTAAGTGCCTTTTTTTTTAGTGTTTTGACTGATCTGCTGGCCCCGTGGCTAACTCCGTTGTTCGTCCTGCGGGAGCAATGACAATTTTGTGTGAAATTTTCTTCTCTTCTTTTATTTTTACATATTGTGTGTCAATATGCGAGCTCGCTCTTTGCTTCTTCTCTTGCTGGATCTGGTCCCACAAGCCCTTGCCGGCTTTGACCAGGTCCGATGCTGAACTTGGTAATTTTTTTCCCTCATGAATAAAGATTATTATTATTATTATTATTATTATTATTCATGACTGGCAGACCTTTTTAGGGCAGTTAATAACACTGATTTATACTCAAGTTTTGTTCAAGTTTTTTGCTCGCTTACTGTTGCTGCCAGTAGAACTGTTACTTTGAAAAAGCGGAGACCTCATCATAAATGGCTAAACAATAATATACTGAAGATGATTACAGAGAAAGAGGTCCTGTGGAGTTGGTGTCGCCAATCTCCAAACAACAAAGATTTACAAAATGAATTCAAGCAGTTAAGAAATAAAGTAAACGCTGTCATTCGTTCTGCAAAGAGACAGTTTCTTAAATCACAATTCGAAATATTTAGGTTTAGTTCAGCCAAAACATGGTCACTTATTAATCAATTCCGAGGCACTAGTTCTGAAAATTCTATTGACAGAACCCTCGAACGAAATTTTGGGTCACTTACCGCAAAATTAGCAGACAACTTTAACGACTTCTTTCCAAAAGTTTCTGGCGTGCCCAGAACCACTGTTGTGAACTGATGCACACTAAAGAATGAATTTTTGGCGTCAGCTTTCCTTCCCTTGCTTGGACGAAAAGGATCTGCACTCTTTTATTTAGTTTCAAAGCCAGCAAATCTTCCAGTATTGATGGTATTCGAGCGTATGATCTTCAGAGAAATTTCACATATATTAAGAACGTTTTGCTGGCTATGCGGAATGGCTTCATTACGTCTGGCAGCATACCTGACGAGCTTAAGGCTGCTATTGTGCGGCCACTTTTCAAAGGAGGAGAACGATCCAATGTTGCAAATTATCGTCCTATTTTGATTCTACCTATTTTAGGACAAATTCTCGAAAAACACCTCTTCTGACGATGAGCAGTTTTTTTAGATAAGAACGAAATATTTTCATTTACTCAGTACGGATTCATTACTGGGAAAGACACGCAACCGGCCCTTGATGATTTTTCTGATTACAAATATTCAACATTCGAAAGTAATATGTTTGCATGTGCTCTTTTTCTTGATCTGTTTCAGGCTTTCGACACTGTCAGCCATCAGTTGCTCCTAGCAAAATTATATCGCCTTGGTTTTCGCGGCCCATTTTATTCTTTACTGGAAAACTTTCTATCTAAAAGGTCCCAGTTTGTCCTAATTGGAAACTTTGAAAGTTCTCGGCTTTCGTTACTGGCGGGAGTGCCTCAGGGTTCCATTCTTTCTCCTCTACTTTATAATATTTTTGTTAACGACATGGCCCAGGTTATTAACGAGTGTAAAATTTACCAATATGCCGATGACACTCTCCTTGTGTCACGTCATATTAATTTCTCTGACTCACTCTACACACTCGAAATAAACGCCTCTCATATAATGGATTGGTTTGGTGATAACCTCCTAGACATAAACCGCTCTAAAACAAAGCTGGTATGTTTTCACAACCCTCTTAAAAAACGCCAGGCTCAGGTCAAGTTTTTGCTTCACCCTTCCAGTTGTGCTCGATGCAACTGATATCAATCGCTTTATTGAAAGGAATCCTGACAAGCGTTGCATATAATTCTAATTTTTCCAGCAACAGTGATATTTTTCGACGTCTTCAATTGCCTAATCTTGCGTTCTCTTTTTATACAAACGGTAGTGCTCCGTAGCTCTTGGAAAAATTAGTTTAAAACACCATTTCAGTCTCCCCGATTACTACGTCGCGTTCCTCGTTTCGTAGTCCCAATTTGTTCGACCAGGAAAATGCACTCGGGATTACTACGTTCCGTGTTGGTTCAACGCCCTCCTCGACACTTTCATTGACATTACATCACTGAAACAACTGAAGAAGGAACTCAAGTGCACCAACTTTGATTTCATCTAGCATCTCTTTGCAGCGTCTGCATGCTTCGAGCTTAAAACTGTCATTAGCTAAGTTAACGTTAACTTAGTTTCGCCTTTTTTTATTTTTCCCTCTTACTTTGTTTTTGCTTAGCACTTTTCATGTTTTGTTTTTCCTACTTGCTTTTTTTACCTTCGTGCTTTTTTTCTTTTTTAACGCTTTTCGTGCTTTTGTTTTTCTAGTGTTTTTTATGTTTTTTGTGTTTTTATAGTTCGACTTTCTGTCTTACATTGTGGAGTCACGATAACGGTCTCTTGAATTTTTTTATGGGCGTCATCATATCAAGCCCTCTGCAGGCTTTGATATGCCCGTATTTAATACTTGAATTCCAATGTGTGTGTAAATAAAGTGAATTATGTATTATTATGTATTATGTATTATTATTATTATTATTCCTCACATGAATCTTTCTTCGAGTCAACATAATTTGCCGTAATGTCTGTGTACTTGTGTGTGCGCGTATCTGCGTGTGTGTGCATTTGTATGACTCCTTCTATGATCAAGTTCTTGTGCTATACGATTCGAACTTTGCCATACCTCTTTTTTCGCTTCTACGAGAAAAATTGCTTATTTTTGTATTGTATATTTTTTCCTTGACTCTGACAAAAGCTTCTTGACTGACATTTTTGTGTAGTTTTCACAACTGACGAAACCATGTGATGTTTTTCTGCTTTATTTTATTATTTTCCGAAACTTCCTTATTTACCACTGCTACTTAGGTTCCGTCCTACAAGCCCCTGCTGGCTTCGACGAACCTGCCTAGTGCCGTCCTGAATACATCCTGCGTAAATAAATTTATTATTATTATTATTATCATTATCATTATTATTAATCTTATTATTATTAATATTAATTATATTTGCTGTGACAATAAACATTAGTATTATTATTATTATTATATTATTAAAAGTGCGAATCTGAAACCATGGTTGAGTTCAGAACATCGCAATGATCAACGCTTTTACAATAATAAAGCTGAGTTAGTCGCCAACTATTTGGTGCCAGTAGTTCGATTAAACCATATTCTAAATATGGTTCTGTAGATTTATTTCTCTAAAACGCAACACCAACCAAACTCACACAAACTCCTGTCACAATATAAACTACATATAAAACGAATTTGGCATGTCCTTCTGGGGGTCCCGGTAAACTCGCCGAAAGATTCGCAATTAATGAGCAGAAAACGGTACTTTTCCAATTCGTACACTTTGCAAGACAACTGCAATCGAAATTCACCAAAATGTAAAAGACCAGACAACAGCCACAAAAAATCAATAAACGGTGAACTTTTGATTCGTTTATGTGTATTTCTGCTACCCAAAGTTTGGGATAAAAGTAATATTGAAATTAATCGATTACTTCGGAATAATTTTTCTATCTCTTTTGTGAGGTCACTTTTTTAGCGAACCGCAAGACTTTAGAGGAAAACAAAAATCTCGTATTTTGATTGTCTATGCACCGAAAAGTCCATGCACCGAAAAGTCCCTGCACCAAAAATTACGTGCACCGAAATGTACGTGCACCGAAATGTCCGTGCACCTTAAAACTCCGCACCAAAACGTCGGCAAAGAAAACGAGCCCCTTTTACAACAAATTCCAGTGTGGTGCTCAAGTCGTCATCGACACACCCTTCTCACCGTTGCATAGACTACCTGGTCCAAAATGCACAACTATGACAAATACACAACGTCGTATCTCTATTGCGGGAAGAGTTGATTAACGATGCAAAATTTTGGCTTACAGTCCAACGTATCTTAGTATTTTGTTATATTTATTTCGACCAGCACTTTCTCCATTTAGTATTTTTATTTATCGCGCCCAATAGAAGGAACGAAATAAACTGAACATTCCTTGTCCCAAGCGAATAGTCTCAGGTTGTTGAGACCAAAATTATTTAGGAGGAAACATAACAAAAAAATCTACATTTATCGAGCCTTTTGCTTCCGGGAAGCGGCCTTTTACGAGCCACGTCGCTAACAAGACAAAAGAACTGCGAATGGACTTTGAGCTCTTTTCACTTCACACGGATATTACGACACAGTCAGTTTCCTAGATATGAGATTAAAGTTTTCGAATATTGCATTTAATACGGCCGGGGACATATCTCGCCTCTGCGCATACCTAATGGAATTCTTCTCTTTTTTGAGTTCGCCCACGAGGATTTCTTCACCAGCCGGCTAAAAATCCAGCTTGGGATCCTGATGACTTTTCTCGGGGAAAACGAGATAATGCTTTATCTTGTTCAGAATACATTATTCTTTTCTTTCACATCATGCCTTCCCTGCAACCGCCGGGTACAAAGCTGCACTCTGCAGGGTGTTTTTGAGCGCTAGTTTGGGCGTAAAAGTCTATTAGTAAATTATTGAATGTAGTGCATCGTAACTTTTCGCAGAGGTGCCGTAAGGTGGTGTAAATGTAAATTAAATATATATATATATGCCTAACTTTTTTTTTGTGACTCGCAGTGACGAAAATTTAAACACCCTTGACGCTGATTTTTACAGAAGGTACCTCACACGCTCGTATATGCTAGATGTTTTCGGTATTCGTCTAAAAAAAAAGGAATCAGTTTGAAGTATTTGCCATAGTACTCGCATGAAATCGAGGGCTGTACATTTTATATTCCGCGTTTAGTTGGGAGCTGGGATGCCCTTAAAAAGGTCGATGGCGAGGCGCGGGTGCCTAAATTTCAAAAGACGCACAAAAGCGAAAAAACAGCCGAAGCATCCCCACTGTGTGACCGGTTGTCACTAAAAGGATTCTTTTTTGAGTATTTGCCAGAGTACCAGGATGGGCGTTAGAGCTCCACATTTTAAATGCCACCTTTATTTGGGAACTTTTTTGTTCTCAAAACGTTTCCTGGGAGCTGCTTGTGCCCAAATTTTATAGATGAGCGAATGCGTAAAAACAGCAGAACCATCCCCAATGCGACATTGGTTTTCTCCATACGTATTCGTGTCGATGTTTTTGCCATTGCACTACGATGGGCTCGATGACTCTACATTTTATATTCCGCCTTTATTTGGGAACTGGGTTGTTCCTAAAGAGTTCCCTGGTGAGGCGCAGGTGCTCAATTTTTTTTTTTTTAAGATGAACGAATGCGTAAAAACGGCCAAACCATCTTCACACTTTTTTAAGGCTAGGATAGTATTTTGCGTAAAAGCTAATAACCACTTGTCACATATGTTACTAGGTACCTAGTAACCGTGGGTAGTAACGGTCAAGCTTGTAACGGTTATTAGTTCAAGAAACTAGTACCGGTTACTAACCAACCCAGTATATTTTAGGACATTTGGCTAGTTACTGCCAATAACTGTCGCAAGACCCAGGTGGACACTAGTCAACGTCAAATTAAAAATATGCAAACGATTGTTTTTGCTGGGATAGATTTTTTCACACACCACTTACATTCACACTGGCACAGCATTTATTTCACGCTTGTCGAACGTATTACAAATTTAACACTGACAAGCATTTGGGACACAGAAGACCCACATAAGCACAGCATACATGCAACGACACGCTAACCAAATCGCTGCCCTAAATGGCTACGCCTGAGTCACTCATAATGATCATTTGAAAGAAGTCGGTTGTTCAGTGACCACCTCGTCCGTAAACGACATTTCGAATGTGGTGCTGCGTTCGCACCAATATTGTTTTCTAATATTGTTGATAAACATTACAAGGAATGTATATCCTATTAGAAGTAACGGTACCTACAGTAATTATTTGCGACAGTTTATAAAACAGCTGCCCCATAGGTTCCCAGTGGCAATGCTCTCGCTTCCCCAACAGACTGCCCCATTTTGCGCATGCGCGTATTCGTAGAAACCTTATCGTCTGTACACATCGCGACACTGTTAGCGCGAACACGACATTGTCGCATTTTCGCATTTTACTTCTAAATAGTATTAGCGAGCACGAACTGTTATCGCTTACATTATAGAACTAAATGAGCTCTTTCCATAGCAATAATCATTTGGATGACATCGCTTGGTTTCAATGAGAAAAACTGAAAAAACCAGCGATCGCTCGTTCGCGCTAACAGTGTCCCACTCTGTGCACTGAATTTCCGCTTCCTGGTCGGAACCTTCCGCTTTTATGGTCATTGTCCCGACCGAAGGCAGCTCCATGAGAATCATTCAACCACCGAGCACTCGAGAAGAGCACACGACACGCGGCAAAAACGACAGGTTCCCATTGCAGAAATGAGCGTCTCGCAAACTCCGACTGGCCCCAACGTGCTTGTCGTAAAATTTCGCCAATTGTTTCTTGTGCAAAACATCTTAAAGAACACAGGAATACAACAAAGGAAAACAAAATAAGCCTTTTTGTCTTTGGAAACGTTTTTAGCACGTGCTACGTGCCTATTTTCCTCCCAGTTAAAACCAAAATGACAATATAAACTTTTCCCAAAGAATTCAAACGGGAAGGAAGGTCAGAAGCCGCATGACCCATGCATCAACAATGGCAGCGCTCGCGGCAGCGCTGGCTTCCACGACGTGCTGGAGCACAGGCTGCGATCGTTATAAAGTCAGCTCAAACCCCTAAACATGCCGCTTCCTATAATAATGGATGCTACGATTGCATGCGGATAATTCCCCCATGTTTCGAAACAGTAAGTTCGTCACTAAGGCTGGCCATCGGTGATGCAGCAGACGCCGACATCTTGTCCGCGCCTTGGGGCTAGCAATAGCTAGTAAAAAGGTAGTAACGGTCAGAAAAAGGTAGTAACTGCAGCCTTTACAAACGTTTTACCACCTATCGCGCGTTTGAGGTAGTAAATAGTAAGTGAAATGTAGAAAAGGTCAGAAAAAGGCACTAACCACTGCCGTTACAAGCTTTTTACTAGTATTTTGTTTTAAGAGTGCACGTTGAGACGATGCTACTCGGTGTGCGTTGATTTTTGTGATTTTTGTAGATTTTGCGTGATGGGTGCGGTTGATAGCATCATGATTCGTGTTTGCGCACTGCCCGCCTTGCGCCTGTTGCCCGAGCAGTAACTTTAGCGCAACACCACGTTTCCCCTGTGCAACCCTGTTTCCCTATTATTTCTAAAGTGCACTGATTTAGTGGTTTTCGATGAAGCTCATCAAGTTTCTAACTTGAACAATATGTTTCTTTTTACTAATTAAAACTATTTAACGAATATTAGTTAATTATTCAACTTATCGCGATGATTAGCCCGCTATATAAAGTCAATCTGGCCGTATAACTGGCGTGATTGTGCTGCATTAGAGTTGCCTTAAGAAAGTTTTAAAAACGGTGTGAAAAGCCGAATAGATACAGCCTATATACATGAAATACACAAGCTGAAAATGTCTATAATTGATAAGGATAGATAACTGGGCACGTTGGTAAGAGTTCATGTTAAAAAACAGCGGACTAGCGCGACTGGAATGAGGACAAAAAGACGAAGAGAACAAAATTCAGCGCTTGTCTTGTGCTCTCTTCGACTTTTTTGCCCTCGTTCCAGTCGCGCTGTTTTTCTAGGATACATGCAAATGTATCCTCAAATACGTTCTGTATGGAGTCAACCACTAAAAAGAGCGTACGTTTTATGCCCACACTCACTCACAGCCCAGGAAGGTGCCTAACTATATCGCAGTGCTATTCAACTATAAAAACTATAGAAATGCATGCGATGACTTCTGAAGAATTGTTTAGAAGTTCCGATGTTCTTCCTTAGACCGCAGTATCGCCCGGAAATTGTAACGGAGAGCGTCAAAGTTATCAGTAGGTTGCAACCGCAAGACGTTCATTGTTTTAAATTTTTGAATCTTTAAAAATACGTCTTTTTTGTTTCTTTTTACTTGCCACTTTTTTTTTACTTGGCACTTTTTTTTGTGTTTTTAAGGAATTTGCACACGACGTAAAATTTAAAGGTGAATACGCCACGTGGAAACGGGAAAGCGAATTTGAAGCGCCTGTAGCAAATTTCCGGCCATGTAAGATGTCGAGAGATCTACTTTCTTACGTTGCACCCTTTGTTTTTCGGATAGTTTTTTTTTTTCATATAAAAGCCTCAACTATGAAATATGCACAAAAAATCATCACATGAAAAATAAAAGTGTTACTTTGCCATTTCGTCGTCGTCATTAACATTTGCTCGCTGTTTTTTTTTTTTTTTGACACCCTATTTTTTGTTACATATATTTTGGTTTTGATTGCTCTTATACTTCGTGATGCCCTAAGAACAAACTTCACCTGAGTTTGACGCGTAGTGAAAATTAGTTTTTAATTTTGACACACTGCAAGAATTAGATAATTGTTATATGCAAAGTAATCCTTAAAAAAACTGGTTTGTTATGAATCACAGGCGAGAAGACGTGTGTCTTAACATGTTGTATTAACCTGAGACTGGGGTCAAGAGAGATTTGGTGAAGAAATCCATGTTCCGTTCTTTCCACGTTTTCATGTTTCTCTTCAGCCCCCGTCTCAGGTTAATTCAACATGGCTAATATTTACTGGCTAGCCTGCACACTTACTATATTGTCTGCGTTTCTTACCACCACGTACAAAGGTACCAGAAGCTGGTGTCCAACTAGCGGGACGAACCGTAGTATGAGATATTTATCTCTTTCTTAGTATGCACAAGTATTGGTGGAACTTGAAAAACGAACGCATGAAACCAGTCGCAAAATAGTTGATAATTCCTACAAAATATATATAAAAAAAGTTTTTTTTTTTCATTTGTTAAGTTGTTTTGAAATCCCAAGAACAGTACGTACAGTGTTTTATAAGGTCTGTTATCAAGTAGCGTTTCATCAGTAACAATCGGTAGAGGTAAGAATTGACTGGTTATTTTTTATCTGTCCACAAATTAAAGAAGAATAAACCGAGCAAGCACATCGACGTGCATCATCGGCAGCATCAAGAACAAACAGGACTATTTCAGCGATAATGCAGTGCGGAGATAATTAGTCAATCTTTCGCGGATATTAAATAACACAAGAACGTCTCAGAAGAAGGCAAGTGCCAATCTCTTTGTGCTGTCGCAGCCGTCGGCAGTTGTTAGAAACCAAATCGAAGGACGAAAATTACAAAAAAGAAAGGTCGGAACTGAACCGCTCGTTTATCGCTGCTACTGTTGCGCTGGCTCGGCTTAGGTCTTTTGCAATGCCTGCTTCGCTAAAGTCGAGCCGTAGGATTGAATTAGTCTGGGTCACTGGGGCTTGTCCAGAGCTACGGGTCAGAAACCAGAGCCGAGCAATTATCTGAAGGGTTTCCACATTGTTCCTCAGACAGTGCCTAGGAGAAATGGGAAACACTCCGACCAGTGGCTAGTAACGTCGCAGTGATCCATTGGTCTCCGGTTACTCCCTGCGTGAAAAACAAAAAAACCCACCGTTAATGAGGATGGAAGTGTATTATTCGGAAGGGACGCTCAGTTTTACGATGATAATGTTACGGTGCGCTGATAAGTGCTATCATTTGAGATAAGAACGAAGTCATCTTTACGTATGAACCAAAACCAGGGATAGTTCACATTACGTATGGCCAAAACCAGAGATAGTTTACATTACGTATACGCGTCTAGAATGATCGGTCACTGGCACAAATTGAATTTAGAAAAACTCTATTTAAAAATGCAAAAACAAAAATTCATATTTCGTGTGTGCGTCTTGTTGTTGTTGTTGTTTTTATTTGGGGGGGAGGCAGAAAAACGCTAGAAGGTCATATCTTGTTTATTATACATATGAACAGTAGCACGCTTACCGGTACATGAAGACTAAGAACGTTGACTCCTTAGCCAGCAAATGACTTCGTTCAATTTTACAAATATGCAACGGCATCTCGGTACATCAATACGTCAATCACTTTTTTTTTTCATGTCATCGAACAAAGTTATTGTTCTAACCTTTCCATTCGCGCCATCTTAGTACTACTGTAGAAGTTAAGATTCCGCAATAAACTCCGTCTCCAGCAAGCAAGCGCTGACTTCCGTTGCGATTTGGCTATGGCGTGATCACGACACCCCCAAAGGGTTACCGAATGTAGAAAGCTCATGCTGAAGGAGGGGCTTCTGACGCATCCTTAACTTGTATCTGACTAAAATACCTCGTTACGGACGCAAATGATCAGCAATTGCTGAACATTCTGGAGCGTTAATGCTGTTTAGGGAACTCTGCATACTGGGTATCGGCGAGCTGTTGACACAATCAGGCCAATAAAAAGGAGCGCATGAAAACCGAGCTCATAGGGAAAACATTCGTCGCATTGAGAGGAAATAAAAGAGAGAGAGAGAATGAGAAACAAATAGTTGATTAAAAAATACTATGACGCTGACAGTGCTGAGCACGGCTCTTTTTCAATTTTAATCACGAGACGAAGGTATGGAATTACGAAATATATTAAAGTAAAAAACCCTGGCTGCAGTAACTTTGTTTTTAACCTATGAAGGAAAAAAACATTCAAGAAATCACTTCACAGTTTGAGTGTTGAACATCAGCAGTGATATGATGCAAGTAATTCAAACGTTTGCGACAAACCCAAAACTCAACCAAATCAAATTTGGAAAAAAAAAGGTTTTGTTTCGACATTGCTCGGCGAAGTATAAGATTCCGTCAGGACGTCACGTGGTGTACCTTGCGCAAAGTACTTACATTTATTGCCGTCTGCACATAGGAGAAATAGATACCCGACAGCTAAACTAAAACCAATCGCGCTGGCCACACTGCCACTTATTCTGTCACTCTGCGTTTCTTGCCTTCGAGCTTAGATGTATACGGTTTCTGATTCAAGCAAACGCGTTGAATTTAGATGAAGGCGCATCTCTTTCGGCTGCGTGTGGCAACAAGCTCGCGAAACATTTGTTTTGCTTCTGTATCGTACACTGACTGGCATTGCAATGACTCCTCAAAATATATTTTAATATTTATGACACCACTGAGGGCTCGCTTCAAAACGTTATAGCCGCATACTTATCTTGGAGGCAGGACTTTATTCGACTCACGGTGGCCACTTTCCGGAGAGCTTCATGTATCAGCCGCATCATATATTTTTCTGTAAAATGTAAACCTTTTTTTATTGATTATTTTATCCGCGTGGCTTTGCTTGAAGGCAGACAGTCCTGGAATGTTAAAAGGTCCTCGCCACGTTTGCCAAAAAACAAACAAACAGATACCGCAATTTACGTAGTATAGACTAGACTTCCTGTACAGGCTCCCTACGAGAGCCAGAGTTGAGCGTCTGTTTTTCACGTGCCGACGCGCCGCTATTCGCCCAGATCGGATCACGTGAGGAGCGGACTCAAGTGCCGTGCAGGAAAGTAGACGTTGTGAGCTCTCTGGCGTAAGCTCCACTGCTTTTGAGCGCTCCGCGCGCCTCCAACAGGCGGCGCCGCTATTCGCCGAATTCAGTCAAGTCAGGAACAGGCTCAACATGTCGTCCAGGAAAGACGGCGCCTCGAGGATGAACGCGCAACTCTGACTCCCGTGGGGAGCCTATACAGGAACTCTAGTCTAGAGCGCGGACTACACGTGCTTAGAAGTTGATGTTCTGCGCTGTGCTGATGATGACTATCTAAACGTGTGGACAATACGCCTGGAAAACTGATAATGACGAGAGTACACGGTGACGTCAGAAAGCGAGCTCTTGTTCGAATGATTAGTGGGTAGACCTAAACCTAGCTGCCTTTCTCTTTACTGCACTCGTCGATTGCGTTAGAGCACGGAACGCCGGCGTCCGGCGCTTAGGTCTCGCATTTGAACGCGTTCGACGAGTGCGGCGGAGACAAAGGCAACTCTAGCATTAGGCACAGCCTCCTCTATACAAACAAAGCCTGGCAGTTCGACGACGGAGTCATTGAGTGGCCGGTCGCAGATTTGGAGCGCGAGGTTCTGGTAGCACAGAACATCAGAGCCATTTCTCGGGGAACCTGGATATCAGCGCACAGCTTTTGCAGCGGCGAGGACCGGAAACACGCTTTTTCGCTCGGGAGAAGTGTGTTTCGGCGTCTCGCCGCAGCGAGGCGGCAGTCACGTGGCTCTCCTTTCATCCGTCGTGTGCCGCTCCAAATTTTCCATTTCGGCGGCCGCTTCTCGTGGCGATCTGCCAGGCTTTGTCAGTATATAGGAGTCCATGCTTTAGGCCCACCTACTAATAATTCCAACCAGAGCTCGGCGTTCTAACGTCTCCGCGCGCTCTCGTCTCCTCCTCTCTCATACTTTCTCAGCGCATAAAAGAATTAGCTTTTTTAAATCGCCTGGTTATCAGAGCGTTTTCCGCCAGTGCAGTTGGGCATTAGCAAGAAATGTTGAAAATATCTGTGTGTCGCTTTCGCCCTCGATGCCTCCGCGGGTGGCATCCCGTACGAAAATGTCAGATACGGCACTGATATATTTTATACATGCCCATATATGATTATATAATGAGTCGGATATGGCCATATAACGCCATATATGAGAGCAAATACGGCCACATATCACCATATAAGTGGGCAAATACTGCCATACATCGCCATATACGCGTGCAGATACGGCCATATCTCGCCGCATAAAAGTTCAAATACTGCTTATATAACCCATTCACGACATATACGGGCAAAAATATATCCCCTGATAATGATATTAGGGCCCGTTTCGGTCGTGCAAGCAAAACGTTATATGTACTCGCGAAGACACTAGTTGATTTATCTATATTGCATGAGTCTCGTGTAATTGGTTAACTGTTGTTAGCATCCTTGAAGTGAAGTTATTCCAGATATTTGGACCAATTAACCAATTGCTCATTTTGAAGATTGAAAGACAAACCAAACTTGGTTGTATGTTTGACTTGTAATGAAATAATGGATTTTATATCGCAGCTCTTAAGCGCCCGTTTCCACGTTAAGCGGTGTCGCCGCCGCCGTCGGCATCAGTGTAACCACCCCGCTAAATTTAGCGGGAAATTGAATTGGTGCTTATGTCACGTGACGTCAATTTTCCCGCTAAATCTAGCACTGAAACTAATTTTGTCATCTTTCCCCGCTAAGTTTAGAGGGAAACACGAACCGTTAGCTTACTGAAGATGCAAGACACTACTTCGTCGTCCCGAATCCTTTTTCCCTTCGAACGGCTGCGAAGCCGTTGCGCCCAGACCCTATGCAGCATCTTTCAAAACCGTTCGCGCAGCATCACAACCTTCCGTTTGCGAGCGTCGGCGATTCATCGTGTGTTGAAAGGCGGAAGATGTGCTGTCCGGTGGTGTCTTTTATGTGTAACTCTTTCGTAAAAAGAATTTAATTTTACAAACGCAAACCTAACAGTGTACACTTATTAATTTTAGTATTTTTTATATTTAATTGATATATATATATATATATATATTTATATTCATATGTGTGGACATCGTGTGCAAAACACTAGCCGCGCAGAGTTATTTGTTTAAAATTATATTTTGGGCTGGACAGCTCCTTTGGAAGTTCAAAAGCTGTACTTCATAGAACTTTCCTGTTCACTCGGTATTGACAGCAGGGTAGACAATGCGTGTTTTAGGCCAATCGTGTCTCCGGTTAGGGTCACATGCCTGCAGTCTAGAAGCTGGTGATAACCCTATTGGAAAGACCAGTTCAACCTGGTAACAGTTTCAAACTTGGTGTTTGCTCCAGTTTGACCAGTTTTATAATGGTTGAACTGGTCAAGGTGGTTCGAACTTGTCACGCTGGTTGACTGGTCATGGCGGTTGGACTGGTCATACTGGTTGACTGGTCATGATGGTTGAACTGGTCATGGTGGTTGAACTGGTCACACCGGTTGACTTGTCACGCTGGTTCGACAAAAACATTTTCATTTGTTCGCTCCAACACTGCGCTTGGGAAATCTTTATAATACACAAATGTAGACACAATACGCGTACTAAAAGCCTCTGCTGAACATACATTGAGCGCTTACACATACAAGCACATACAAACATCAATACAACAGCACACTAACCCAATCACTAATTCCGTGCTCTGCGTTTTCGTCTTTTATACCGGTCGTTTTGAACGTACCGAATTTCTCGGTGACCGCCTAAGCAATAAAAATATTTCCAGCATGTTGATATTTTTCCAGCAATGTCATACTTCTGAGAGTATTTTCAACGGCCCAGGGGATGAAGCTCTTAGTAAAGAGGAAACGCTCTATCATGCCGTAATTATTTGCAAGCCAATAAATAAAAAAGCCAATTCGCACACCCCTACAAATAAAGTGAGAAAGAGGGGTCAATCTGGTAACCAGTTGGACCAGGTAGACCAGTCTGGTGACCAGTTTCGTCAATCTAGTTACCAGTTAGACCAGTTCAGCCAGTCTTGTGACCAGTTCGGCGTCTGGTGAACAGTTCGGCCAATCTGCTGCCCAGTTCGGCCAATCTGGTGACCAGTTAGGCCAATATTGTGACCAGTCAGGCCAATCTGGTGACCAGTTAAAAGGCAATCTGGTGACCAGTTAGATCACTATGGTTAACAGTTAGACCAGTCTGGCTACGAGTTGCATCAGTTTGATTTCCTGTTAGACCAGTCTGACCAGTCCAAATACCAGTTTGACCAGTCCCAATACCAGTCTGACCAGTGAGATTTTCAAACTGGTCTTTCCAAAAGGGAAGGCAGAACATGGCACCTGCCTCAAGCCCAAGGCCACACATAGCATTCACTGCACTATCAACCTTGGGTACAAGTGACAAATCCTCTCGTTGTGGTCGTTGTTGGGAGGCCCCAGAAGATAAGCTGATAAGCCTTTTGTGTGTGCACTCCCGTTTTGGCCTTTCCTTCTCTCCTTTTTTCTCTCTCCCTAAGCTGAAAGCGTGGTAGAACGTGCGCGCTTTCCGAACCAACCAGCCGTAGACTTTGCTCTCTGTGCGCGGGAAATGTCAGAAGCGCGGTCGCGTGGTGTGACGTATGACGCATTAGCTGTTGGCAATCGCGGAATGCGTTCTGCCGGACCTAGTTTGGCGTGTGTTGCGCCCTGCGTGGCTGCTGCGGATTTCTGCTTCTACAGTGAATTCGAAAATCCTACCCGTATATAGGCAACAAGCAATTTTTTCAAAGAAGCCCAAGAATTTTTTTGTGATGCGTTTAGTATTCGGTTTTACAAATTACAGCTTGTGCTACATCGTGTTTAATCTTCACGGACACCTTCCTTTTCGTTTTTGTGTTTGAGTGGTGGTTCTGCCGTGGCCGTGTCGACATATATCTCGGATTACACCTTTCAAGTCCCGCCTCGCCAACGTAAGTGCGCCGCAACCTACATCGCGACAATTGATCGTTTTCCTAAAGATACTCATCCAGATTACCTCTAGAATTAGGCCGTGTCTATCTCCTGCCAGCCGGGAGAATAATTTTGCCGAAATTCTAAAATCATGTCACAACTGCAGGTAGAATACTAATTTTTTTTATGATCTCTGTGTTTCGTGATAACACGTTCCACGGCCACCATCTCGTGGATACACGTTTCATGGACACACGTTTCATCGACATTAACGTTTCATTGACATTCGTTAAGCGAATGTCGATAATTCTGCTTTCCCTGAGAATTAAGTTGAGCGAAATCAGGAGTGGCGTAAAGCGCAGCTCATGTAAAAGATCGCCAATGTTGATCGATGGTCTTTTGAAAATGGCCAATTTTGGCTGAAAAAAGTGTTTATTCTTAGATGGCTGGCACCTGGTGCATAATCCGCGCAGGGGCTTTCTTCATCCACGTCTTGTGCCGGCACCTGTTCGAAAAAAATAAGCCGTTAGTTCCCCCGACAAATAGCCCTCCGTGCTGACTATAAAAAGTATACGAATATAAATGTCTCATTTTTATAGTAGTTTTTGTATGTTTCTGTAATAGGCATTCTTTTTAAAACAAACGGAAATCAGCGGGAACACTCTCCTTCATTTCGGAGGCATCGGATCCGTCGTTTCTGAAAAACTAAAACACAGTGATGTGTTTGTGTGTAGCAATGGTTTTAGAAATGCGAGCACTGGGAGTTTGTGCCATCCATATCGGACTTAAATCACTTTGTCCGCTCGGACGCAGCTATCTCGCATCTCTTACGGAAATGGCATATCTGGATTGTATATAAAATATATTGTTACATAAAAAATTTGGCATATCTGGCCATATCAAGCACATCTGTTTATATAAGGCATATCTAGCCAGATTTGCCCAATTTTCATATATCATTGCTTGGGGGAGAAAACTGGTCTTAGAATGGCGGGAGGAATCATATGTCGGTCTTTTTGACTTAAACTAGGTGGCGCAAGCTACCGCCCGCTACAAAGCGTATAGCTATTAATATCCATCCATCCATCTATTCGACACGTAGCGTGTGATTGTATCCGAGTCCTCGCCGAACGCTGGCGCAGCGCCCGTGTCCAATACATGCTCAGAGTACGTGATCAAGCAATGGCCTAGAGGCGATGTCACGGACTTTTGAAAATGATCTATTCGCCCCTGCATACTACGAACCAAATTCGGACTATATAGTCCACGAATTACGATATTCGTACTTACGGGACGAAATTTCCCTTATCTTTTAAGAGCGCTTCATTAAATTATTCTTGTTGTGGCCTCCAACAGAGAATGTTGAGGGAAAGATGCGGGTCAAAAGACGCCAACATTTTTAAGAGAAAAAAATGTCATTTTGGTTTTCAGGGTGTTTTATTGTCTTGAAATCTTCATATTTTACGTATAAAAATAATAAGTGCCGGCTATAACAGCGAAATTAGTCAAACGTTCGCTTCAAGACCTCCCTGACCCAGAACAGAATACATTTGACCCATTTTTTCTTTCCGTGGTCCTTCAAATTGTGATGTCGCCCGCCTTCACATTTACGTACAATCGTAGGCCTAGCCATGTCGTCTCCATCACAGCCTTCTGTAGCGTCGATTCCTCACGGAAATGTTTTACCACAATATTATTTCTTTCTGCCGCGAAACAGTCTCGCTACACATATATGGTAAGATCCTAACGCGGTTTTCTCTTTATGTAATTTGAGTGTATGTTCACAGATTGCGTACAACAGTTTTTGCTCTTAGTGTTGTCCTGTCAGAACCAGATTTGGCATGCATTTACGTTGGAATATGTAGAATACAATTATACAATTTAGATTAGAATGTATATGTTTTATATTTATGAACAGCTAAGGAACATTTATTAGTCCCCTAAGAATACCATTCCTGCGATTTTTATTTTTTTAATATAAATTATATATATATATATATATATATATATATATATATATATATATATATATATATATATATATATATATATATATATATATATATATATATATATATATATATGTTTATATTTTTATAATATATATTTTTAATAAAAAACGTCTCGCCCACATTACTTTTGTCGTTCGTTGCACTCAGGGGTTTAAAGGAGCGTATCAGTTTTCTCCGATGGGCTCTTCAAAGTTTGTTGCCATGCCCCACGTGTGCACAAGGTTTTTTTTTTTTCTGCAGATGCATTACATCCAGAACATAAGAAAGCCATCTCAAATATAACGTTATACTTATAAATAGAAGATCAAGCACTCTAAACTCTGTAAATTACATTTAGTTATTATAAATAATAAAAAATGGTTTTCCAATGGCGCATGTCTCTTAACACAAAATTAGTATTACAGGACTCAAAATTATCAATCTTGCAATAGTTTTATAGATGTCTGACTGTTTGACACTCATAGTAATTTAAACAGTGGATGTTTCACTGTTTAGTCATTATAATAAATAAAGAGTTATAGATTCGGTGTAATAAATCTCGGACTATATCGCTTTGCTCTATCGGGGACTCTTTGAACACTTCTGGAGGACGGAGAAAGCGCTTCCTGCGATTTCGAACAAAACTGGCAAAGAACTGGCAACAGTGATTTTAGACAACAAGGTGGCTGAAGTATTATTATTTTGAAATGTAGCTCTCTAAATGATACATTAGAAAATAGTGAGTCTAACAAATCTCTGTGGAAAGAACTAGGCCACACCATGTGTCATGTCGCAGGTTCATTTCAAAGCAATCTCGGCGTCGATGGTGAATGACCAGGCAAGCTCGCTGCGAATTTTGACATCAGAGGTTAGGCGCTGACGACAACGAGACCTGATAAGATTTCTTTGGCATGAAAAATACAGGAAACTTCATTAGAAAACCTAGCATAAAATTCCAAGCAAGCTCTGCTGAGCTGAGCGACGTTGAAAAGCATTTCCTACTTTGAACAGATCCAGAAAGCGCTCAGCCGTCAGCCCACCTACTTTTAATCCCTCTTTCTTGTCCCGAAACTCCATTGATGGAACTGACTTTCCAGAGCCACAGACGCAATTCCTGACACCGCTTACTTTACTATTTTAATTTCTAATGTATGAAATAATGGTACGCGGTAATTTGGTTTTTATCCTTTCAACGTTTTTACTCTTGTATGTATTGTACTACAATCCTCTATTAAATGTTTTCGGGCCGAGAGAAAGAATAACTTATTTAAATAAATTGCAAAATCTCGAATACTCGTGCATTAAGGAAACGTATCAGGAAGTACACTGACTTTCTTTTTTATTTTGTTTTGTTTGATTGCTTGACCAAGGAATCAAACTCAAGAGTAAATATTTGTGCTCTGGATTGATTTGTTTTGTTCTTAATTGATTTGTTTTGTTCCACTCGAAAAAACTACCTTCGGGAGGCCTTAAAGTGTCCGCCGAAGTTTTTCAAGAAAGCTTGGCGTCTTAAACCTCCTGAGAAGTGTATTTCTCAGCTGAGCGTTAAGAGGGATCAATGGCCGAGTGTTAAGGCACCAGAGCTCGATGCGCGTTGAGCGAAAGGTTGCACTGTAGAACCCAGGGCACTTGAATTAAATTCTCCCCCCCCTGCCCTTTTCGATCTGGATGAGCATTGTACAAGCGAGTCGTCGTGTATTGTTACTGCGTGATGCACCTTGAAGACCCAGGGCTAGCGGTTGCACCGCCCTGGCTAATTTCTCACCTCCGGCTGAGACACCAGACGGCCATTGAGGCTGTTCTGAGTTTCGGATGTCTGAACATACACACAAAATAATTACTTTTAGCTGAACGTCGGCTGCCACTCTCATACTTGCAAAGTTTCTTTTTCTTCCCCTATTTTTTTAACGTTTTTTCTACGAGTTCCGAATACGTTCGGCTTACAGAGAAAGAACAAGGGCATCAAAGTTTTGTAATCACGCTTTTCTAGTTGATAAAAAAATATACAGAACCAAAGTAAGCTCATCATAAAATTCATTTTACACTTATGAAATATTTACCCTTGATCTGACGTAATTCTTACAAAACAAAATATAAAAAACGAGACATTTTTATAACGATTTATCGTATAGGAAACCCGAGTTTCAAGTTTATATTTGGAGATGTCCAATTCTGCTTGAGTTTTGTCATTTCCGTTCCGGCACGTTTCACTAAGCTGTCGAATTTCCTTCGTTCCAATATGCATTGTTGTGTGCTTAGACTTATTGCATCATATTGGAAAGTTGATGTCCTCCACACTAGAAACACTGGAGCCAAGGCGAGCTTTAAATTATATATATCTATATATTACCCTACAAACTAATCTCCTCAGATCAACTTTCAGAAAAAAAATTATATTTGGTGAGTAGGACAGGTTTTACGTTTCCACATTTCACCTGCGCTAGACTTGCGCAATATGATTGTCAGAAGGACGTAGACGCATTGCAGCAGCTGTGCATGGGCGCCGCCATAACCGACCTTCAGTTTTTGTTTCCTCTTATTTTGATCACATCGCTCCATCGTTACCGCAGCAGGACAGAACATTGACATTTTAGACTCGACTGTGTCCTTCTCTCCAGCATCGGCCTTTAGGGAGGCTCGTCAAAGCCCGCTTCGTTGGCCTGGTACCTCGGCAAGACAAGAGAAAGTCACCAATGGCGGCTGTAGTCTGGGTCGGGCACAAAGCGTCGAGATCGTCTAAGGGCCGAACAGCGCATAATTGGTTGTAGGACGAATTTTCGTCCGACAACAATATTTAGGAAGGGACAACTTCCGTCTGCAAAGTGAAATAGAAAGCACAGTTCTTTTGTACCTAATATTCAACATTAAATTGGCACGCACTATAGTAGTAGTATTTATTTTGGCTGAGGTCAGCCGAGTCACGCATAAAAACCAGTGGCCAGCGCCGCAGAAACGCGAGTGCACGAGATAGTGGTAGTCATAGCTCACGCCAACAGTAGCAAACGAAGGGTGACTCCTGGTATTAATTTCGCCTGTAGCACCAAGTAACAGTTACGCATACTGTTAAAGTTCACCATTCACCATTAACGGTTTGTTAGAATTAAAACTACAAAATAGACTATGTTAAATTAACATGTTAGAGGTGTGCGAAAGGAAAAAAGTTGTGTCCAGTATACAGATGGTCGTAAGAGTCAGTAGATATCACTTTTATAACACTTTTTTCGTCCTTATCATTTGTTGATCACCGTACATCACAGTGATTTAAGAGCTAGACTTAAACATTATCAACGAAGTCACTGAGGTCGAGCCCCAACATTTCAAAAGAGAGGTTCCCGAGAAATTCTCTTCGGTGCTCAATTCAGAGCGTTGTCGGCAATAAGGGTACGACCTGGCATCTCAAACACAACAACTCTGCCATAAATGTATAGATAGTGCCTACAAAACAAAACAAGGCCTTAATGCATCTTGCAGGACATCGATCTCCTCAAGGGGCGACGTTGATCGAGCATTCTGCATAACCGAATAGATTTTGCGTGCAGACGCCGCCTTTGGGATGGTAGTTTCCACTCGGCAGATTCCGGCTCTCTTCTCTGGCTGGTTTGGGTACCAGCAATCTTTCCTTGTTTACTCGGGAAGGCGCAGTACGTGGATCAGACGGGCTCATTATGCTAAGCAGCTGCGTGTGCAATTATTTTTTAGATGTATGCAACAACTCAAGAGATGTTTTCATAAACTTCCGCGTCAATGGTATAATGCCACGCACGTGATTCGATCCTCAAAGTCCAGAACTTAACCCGTCTGACGGAAACGATTTTGAATTGAAGGAATGGTCCATATAGGGCTGGTAATCCCTGATTACTTTAAAAACGCAAGGTGTTGTCTATTTTCTTTTCGCTTCCAGTTTCGTTCTTCGGCGTCCTAAAGCGTTAATGCCACAATCTCGTTGGCTGCGGAGATATAATAATATTAAATTGTCTCGTCACGTACTGCTATTTTATACCCGTATAAGACGATAAGTGTATTTTTAGTTGAATTAAATATTTTGAAAACCAATGCTCGTAGCACTGCGATAAATTAGTATATAAGCAAACTAGAAATGTTAAGCATTTTTAATAAACGATCGAAGTTATTTGTAGGTATGGTCTCGACTACAGTCATAAACAGCTTCAGAAATACAGAACGTGGTCGGTCCTGATCATCTTGCCATTGCTTCGTGGCTAGTGACAGTTGCTCCTTTATGAAAAGCAGACAAAAAAGATTAGAGCTTTGAGGATGTAAGTGAGCTTGTACCACGACTTACACTATAAGGGTGCTACAACAACACCCATGGACTGCGAGAGAACACCTTAACAACGAGATGCTGGCTATCTCAATAGCCTCCTGGATGTTTTTTTTTTTTTTTTTTTGGGGGGGGGCAACATGTTTACAAGCAGCAAACACCACATAATGCAGTTTTGGCATTCACAGAAGAGGCAAATACAGACGCATATAACCACGCACGAGAAAATATTCCTGACTCCGTTCACAACTCCAGCGCCTTACTTTGGAAGCGTGCGACAAGACAGTAGCGCCATGGCGAGGATCGTAGACGAAGCATTTTGCATAGCGCACGGCTAAAGTTACATAGACGTCCAGTGCAGCAGCCAACCTTAGTTTATAATTATTGTTAGCTTACCCGAGCCCAGCGCTATGCAAAACGTTCACAGTCGGCGCTAAAAATGTTTTTCTTTTCTTTTTACACAATACCTGGAAATTGAGAAAAGAGATCCCCTCCATGCCTTGGCAAAAATCGCCGCAATACCTCTCAGTCCCATACGTCTACTAGATTCGCCAGCGAGCGAAAAGCAATTCGATAATAAAGGAACGAGAAGTACTTCTATCGTAGATTTTATTAATTACTGACAATATTGAGCGTTATCCCTTACTGCTTTTGGAACCGCCGAAAACGCAAAGGCTTCGTAGGGGCATTTTCGAGCCCAGATAAACGAAAAGCATGTCGGTGTTTTTCCGCCGTTGGCGCTCATAGCTGGGGTACACACGATTGAACCCATGTTCCGAGAAACTCCTGCTGGTCGAAAAGAAGGAAAACACATCCACAGCAACGCTGGACGTTGTATAGGTTTCGAATGTCAAGGTGCGAAAACTTCTGCTTTTACTGGTGTAGGCGGTCGGGGACCTGTCAAGCTGTACCTTACAGCTTTTTTGCCTGACCGGCACCATCAACTCTTAATGGAAACAAACATTAGTATTATTACTACTATTAATAATACTATGATTATAATTATTGTTATTATTATTATTACTCCGGAGCGAGATCGAGAAACACGACCGCGTGAAAGCGCGGACTCTGCCGAGAGGCTGCGGGAGCATTAGAATAGGACGGAGCAGGGGACGCTGTCACTGGTGGCACTGACAACCAGCTACCAATTGGTAGCTGGAGGAGCGCTGCCAATATAGCTGTCGCACGCTTCCAATACGCGACAATTCAAGGACGCCCATTCGCAGATTACCGTGTGCGCAGTTACAAAGGTTCAATGTTTCCAATATTTCCCGTAAAGCATAATATATATGTATCCATCGGGTTCAAATGCACGGAACATCGAGCCCACTACCGGCGCAGCTTCGAACCTTGGGTTCCAAGCTTTTGAAGTTGAGTCCTGCTCCAGCTTCCAAGCTCGGAGCAGGACACACAACCTCGCAGTACCCTACCCCGATGTGTTTGAACCTTGCCAAGCACAAACCAAGCTTTGAAAACTGAGCCGGTAGTTGGGCTCCAAGTTCCGTCACTGTTCTCATTTTATTTGAATCCGAGGGTAGATAGTCGTATATAAGTTGGAGGAATGTATCTACAAGTAAAATGGAGTGGAACAGGCAAGAATGGTGCTACATTGTCGCTTAAACAACCTTAAAGCAATTTTTTGAAGTGCCAAAGCCCTTCAAAAAGGGCGTTTGGCTCACTTCGGCGTAGCACCCTTTTTCGCACTCTTTTTACACCGTTCCAGTATGAAGGGCTTTGCATGAATGAGCACCCTACTTTTCGTTTGTAATGGTGTACTAACTAAATAAGTAAGCCGAAAGGGTTTAGTCGGGTGTGTAAGTCTCTGCAACAGTCTTTTTATATCCTCGAGGGCGCTACATTTCTTAGTGTGAATGCTTCGATTGGTATAATTTGGTGTATCTTAGATTATTATTTCACGCCACAGAACAAGAAACCCTGCGGCACGTGAAAGGTCATGTCCCGCTTTTTGCTATTAAGCGAGAAGGGCAGCAACAGCAAGACACCTGACCGAGTTCCAGAGAAAAGTGCGACGAACCAGAAAACTAGTTTTGTTTTACGCGAAACTCGGAGTACTTGCACAAGATTCCGCGACACCGATGGCCTCATTGCTCGCGTTACCTTAAATCGAAATTCAAATTTATTCCGCATAATAAAGAGCTCCGGAATAGGAGAGAAAAGAGAGAGTGTGTTTACTGAGTATGTGTGTTCTTGGGTTAGACGCCACAAAAAACAAAAACAAAAAAACACGGATGTTCTCCACAAGGTTGAATAATTTGAGAGAGCAAACTCGCTCAAGCAGCGGCACGTTTCTAAAACATCACGTTTTTTTTGTTTTTGTTTTTCCTGCAAATTATACATCACAATAGCTTGGAATAGACCTCTGCATCGCTTATCAAGCCGGGCAAAAGATGCTGAGTCACTGAGCTGTGGACGCATGCGCAGCGTCTAATATACAGCACAGACAGAGCTACAGCGCATGCTCAAAAGGCGTTCCACAGCCCAGCAGACAAAGATGGCAGCGCGCAGCAGGCGGTTTTAGCAAAGGTCTATATGAATTAACACAATGTGTTTATCACATTTCTTTTTGACGTGTTTATTATAATATAGTTCGTTTTCACTGTGTGTCCAACCCGACCGCGGCCAACAATACGATCGCGATGGAGGTATATTCAAGCAGCTCTGAAAGTGCATCACGCATAGAAGAAGGCGTAGGAGCTCGTGGCGATTTCACTGTGCGCGATTGGTTTAGTTGGTCGCAGCAAGTGCGTAAAGGCGATGAGCACCATGACAGTCCATCTTTCGCGCCACTTGGTCGGCTTGATCGGATCGCAGCGCTCTGCTGCGGCCGTAATTAAAGCCGAGTATATAGAGATAATATAGTAAGGCTGCAGGCGAGCTGGTGAATGTTAACCATGTTGAATAAACCTGAGTCTGTGGCAGAAATGAACACATAAGTCGAAGGAACAGAAAGGAACTTCCTTCGACTTATATGCTCATTTCTGCCCCAGTCTCAGGTTTATTCAACGTGGTTCCGAGTATATAATTTTTTCGGCATTAAAGTTGAACCATCCAGCATCTCAGCTACCTCGTCATAGTCGGCCTTGCCATGTCATACGTCTTCAATCTGTTTGACATCTTCAACACATCACCGTTCATAAACGAGGCAGCTGTATTAAAGCACCCTCTCTCCCCTCCCCTTTTCCCCTTTACCACGTCGTTGTAAAGATCAGAAAGATATGTTGCTCTTGCCATGGGTTGCAGAATTCTTTCTAAAAGTTCCAAACAAGCGCTTTGTGCAGGCGAGCGGAAGGTAATAGTTCGTTCGGTTGTTGCGTCAGCAAAAGGTGCGTCCGTGAAGAAGGTCGGTGGCGACAGCATCCTGTGTATAAGGAAAGAAAAAAATGAATAACTTAGCTGGGGCCCTAAACTCGTCAAACACAAAGTTGTAGCCGAAAGTTCGCGGAGCGCGCCGATTGGACATCGGCGAAAAAAGCGCGAAGTCATCGTCGTGATAGGCCAATCGGCGCATTCCGTCAACTTCGGCCCAACTTTGTGTTTGACGAGTTTAGAGGCCCTGGGCTTGAGACGTTTTCATCCTGTGTCTTTTTTGCTTCAATTTGCAAGTTTCTTATTTCTTTCTCACCATAGTCACGGGTGTTACGTAATATAATTTATTTTTCTGTATTTAAATAAATAAAGGATTAAAAGGAAGACGTTAATACGAACGAAATAGCACTTAGGATGGTTGAGGGACGAATGTATAAACGCGAGCAGCCACGCATACACACACCCACGCACACATAGGCGTTTCGTTTTGACAGTATCCTCTACTCCCAGCAGTACGTATTACCATGATGAAGGGCCTGTCGGACGGGCTGGTAACAGTCAGAAAATTGATAAGATGTAGCTGAAGTGTACAACCCCAGAGGGAAATATGTCGCCTGTTTTCGGTCCACTGGTGATAGCTGTTTCCAGAGAACTTTTTTTTAAATCTTTTTCAAGAAAAACGCGATGAAAAATATTTCCACGTTTAAAATTTTTCCGGTGGTCTTGTGTGTGTACCAGAAGTCAGGATTTTCGACATTTTTTTTTAATATGCATTGCCACAAATTAATAATTTATGATGTAGCGGTTCATCGGCCTGCCGCCGCCGATAAGAGACGAGTACGCTAGTCATTCAAACAAGCGCGACAGCACGAGAGTAAACAAAAAAATTTTAACCTGAGCTCAGAGTCCGTCTTACCGTCTATTTCGTCCTCTACATTAAACGCGCTAGATATTACAACAAATCGTTGATTTGGACTATCGTGCTTACTAACAGTACTAAAGCAGCATACTTTCGTTGACCTCAATCAGTCACCATCAACCTCTTTGATTATCTCTCGGCCTAAACGCAACCTAAATCGATTATGCTGTCGGTCACTATGTCACAATCCGGAATAGTGTTGGATGACCGGATTCATATTTTCATATATGGCGCTTGGCTGCGTGTCATTTCCAAGGTATATGTACATTGTCATTTCATCTATCGAGATCATTGCGCATATCTCAATATTCGTAGGGACCCAAGTCGATGGCTCGAGATAACAAACTGCTGTGCGAACAAATAGACGACAACGGCGGTTACAGGCCATGAGGTCTGACCAGTCTTTTCAAGAAAGAAAGAAAGGGACGGTGCCGAGAAAAAGAATGGCAAGAAAAAAAAGACAGCGTCGCAACAGTGTCAACGTGTCTACCGAACGTGGCAGGAATATGGGTCGCTCCGATAAGGCCACGAAGACCACGGTGATCAATAACCGGCGGACGGGTGGACAAGAGTAAAACTGGGCCGAACGGCTGATTTATCCCTCACTTAACCGCCTTCGCCGGGGTTCGGTTCGAGCGGACGAGGCGTGAAATGACACAGGACGGAGAAGCGCCGCAGCTGTCGCCGCGTGTCAGTTGAGGCTTCGCGCTCTTTGCCAGGCGTAACCTGGTTCGCACAGCAAGGGCGGCGACGGAACGCGGCCGGTGAGAGCAATATGCGGAGAGAACACGCAATCCCACATGTGTGACGAGAGAGCTTTATCGGGGTTAGAAAAGTTAGTAGTAAACAATAAAGGCATTTTTTCCGAGCTATTTCGGCTGATTTTGGGCTATGCCAACAGCTGCGACCATATGTCGGCTCTTGCGTTAACCAGGCGCCTTTCATTTGCAGCAAGGCAGCGGTAGGTAGCCAATTCAGGCTCTCCATTTTTAGTTATTTTCCAGGTAAACCTATTCCTTTTCAATTTTGACAAGCGAAATGCGCAATCTTAGGTCACCGCTTCACAAAATCGTAACTGGGTGTGTTCAGAAACCACTTACGCTGTTTCTTCAAACGCCAAAGATATTTTTGACTCGCGAGGTAGACTGGATATCTACCTCTCATTCGAGAGCCCTAATATATGTCTACCTGGCAAGACAGTAAAACGGATGGATTCTAGCAATAAATTAGATATTGAGGCTTAGGGCATCCTCTTCCCCGACTCGAGGGAATATATAGAGTGCCCACTTTCCAGCAAAGGACTTAGAAGAGCCAACCACTGCCCCGCCATGTATACTGCGTTCACCCTTAAGCTGAGACTGCAGCCAATGCAACAAACACAAGAGCACGAGGTGCCGGCTGCGTATTTGTAAACGGTAGCTGATACCCGGCATGGCAACGCCGCTCGCGCCGGATTGGCTGCTCCTCGAAGAGGATGCTGCGTTGTCACACATAGCAACGGGCGATTGCTGCGCTGACGGGCAGTGGCAACACTACCTAGATAAGCAGAAGGCATCCGCGCCGACATCACAGTCAGATCGATCGAGGCCTGAGATTGGGCACGAGTGCTGCGTCAGTGTTCGGCAGGGGCTTGTGTTCAATCAGCGCGTCGAAGGTCTTCCTCGGACCGAATAGCCGAGTTAGCACGATCCCACTGTGATGGCGTTTCATGAAGGAAGAGGAGGCGATGCGGAGGCTTTGATTATTCTAGGGTGCTGTTGGCAGTGGGCGTTGCGCGTATATCGTTGGGGTGCGTTTTAACTCCCCCCCCTCCTCTTTACCTGCGTTCACACAGCTTTGCGGCCACAGTCTGCGGCGGCTCACTCACGTGCCCCAGTGGTACACACGGGCAACATCACCGCGGTGAAAGGGGGGGGGGGTTACAACGCGCCCCAGTGATACACGCGCAACGTCGCCGCGAAGCGGCGTTAACGGGTGGAGAGGGGAGGGTTAAAACGCGCTCCAGTGAAACAGTGAAACACACACACGCCCTATACGTATGGCCTACCACGTACAAATACGCTTCCGCAGACTGAGCGCTCCCGCTTGAAGGCAGGTCTGAAAGCCAGGAGAGCGGAGATAGCTCGCGCTTGCAGCTTTGCCTGCAGTTTCAGCTTAAGGGTAAACAGTGTATAGGTTGTACTCACTGGCGGCCATAGCTGTGTTCGCGACTGCTGAGCACGTACTGACGGTGAGCCTCCACAGATCTTTGCAAGTTGCTTTCCGCTCCATGAAAATAACCGGTTTTAGCAGCCTATTAATGTGAGCTCGTTCAGGGCATATGCCGTAAACATCGCCCTCAAATATGGCATCCAGTGAATACCCCCTATAGAATACCCCAGCGAATGACGAGCTGACGATATCTTCAAACCTACAAATATTTTAGTTGTCTGCGAATTGCGATCGCATTCGTCATGAGACTCACGCCACAGCTCAGTGTGAATATGACGGCGAGAAGTTTGAGTAAACAATTTATTTCATGAATGGTTTACAATGCAATTATTTGTTATCTGTTTCACCACCTTCACTGACCATGTACGAACTAGCTCAACTCATGCCGATAATTGCTTCCGTAGCTTGGGAGCAAATATGCAATGTGTGCGTACTGCCGAACCGTGTACACGCGACGCGGGTTGATCTGCTTGCTGGGACGACCTCTAGGACGATGTCTAGGACGATCTATAAGACTACCTCTATGACGACCTCTAGGACGGCGTCGAGGACGACGTCCGCATACGCGTTCATAGTGCGGCATATGCGCGGCGCATACGCGCGACGCGAATACGCACGGCGCAATCGAGGCGAGATCCCGAATCGCGAAAATTCAGTGAAGTGGCTAAATTAAAATAGTATGCGTCGTTACACTCATTACGTTGAAACGTCATGCTCAGCGCCACAGCGCAGATTCCTTTTCCAAATCTAATACAGATCTTGAGCCTCATCACTTGTCGAGCTCCCTCCATAAAAGCGGCAGCGCTTCGTTGTTCGAAGCGCATTGAGGGAATGTCGGCGCTCCAGATTTCTTCCTGTTCTAAAGATTTTGCTTATTTTTATTTTCTTGCCATTAGATGCAAGCATTGACATCGTTGTTTACTTTCTAGTATGGCATTCCCCGTCCAAATCGAACAGACTTAGAGAGAGCATCTTTGTGTCTTCAGGTACTTTCGTTCGTTTTATAGTTTATGCGCGCATTTTTGTTGTGTTCCCGGGAAGAGGTTGTAAATATGTTGTAGGCGCGAGCAGCATAAGAAGAGCGGGGAGTGGCCAGTCCTGAGCATCTCATTATTTCTATAAAATAAGACAAACATTTACAAATAGATTAGCCTTTTTCGTGAAGTGAAAAACAATTTTTCGAAAACCCTTTTTGCCTTCTTGACATTGCGGTCAGTAGAAAATGACGAGGCTTGAGTTAGTAGAACTAGAACATAATTATCGATACTTGACAAGTTACAAATGTCTCATTTTCCCCCGACTTTAGGGTCAACTCAAGACAGCTGGTTGTGCAAAATAAGACACACTGTTAAAAAAATAAAAAAAGAAGAATAACAGCTCACTCCATCCACTCGAAATATTTGAAGTACAGTCAGTGGGCCTCTACGGAACCTTCGTGATGCCACACACTAAACAAAATGTGGTCGTAAAATACCTCTTCGGGGTTCTTCGGCTTGTCCATATTTTGCACCCTAAAAGGTTATTTTCAGCACCCCTAAGTGGTCTTCTTCGTGAAACACCTCTAGGGTGGGCTTTTAAGCTCCCCTTTTTTAGGAGTAAGAGTTCTTCCTCGCCCCGTGGCCGTTTTAGGGCGCCAGGGTTGATAGTCCCTGAAGCGAAACCGTTCTTCACGAGCTGAGACTTCTCGGGGCATCGAAGAACCTTTCAATACCAGATATTTTTTAGAGAGCATTCTTTGCACGCCGTACATTAGATCCACCCAGAACAGGCGCTGTTTTGCTCCATCGTGTTTTGCACACCAGGCACTGCCAGTCACAATTGGCGCTTGTCGCGCGGTTTGCTGAACACTTCTGCTTTACCGGCTTATAAAAGAAAAAAAAAGTTTGCAGACATTCTCATTCACCCTGAATAATCTTCGTCCTCTGTTTTCTTTGTCTCACTGTAAGCATAACGTACTCTCTGCCATTAGCCTCCTCTATACTTACAAAGCCTGGCAGTTCGATGACGGAGCCATAGAGTGCCCGGTCGCAGATTTAAAACGCGATGATGTGGTAGCACAGAGCATTTCTCGGGGAGCCTGTAGTCAGCGCACAGCTTTTGCAGCGGCGAGGACCCGAAACATGGTTCTCAAACCCAACGAGAAACGAAGCGGTAGCCCGAGATACGCGAGGAGCACGACGAGTGGACATTCCATCGCTCGGGTCAAGTGTATTTCAGCGCCTCGCCGCAGCGGCGCGCCCGTTACCTGCCTCTTGTTTGCCACTCTACCTTTAAACTTTCGGCTGACGCGTCTCGTGGCGATCCACCAGGCTTTGTCAGTATAAAGAAGGCTATGCACTCTGCACATCATTTACACCCTGTTGAAAAATCTTGATGTTGGAAAGATGTTGGAAAAAGCCTCATACAAGCGTAACAGTAATATGGGACAGCCTATAACCGCGAAGAGTTGGCTCCACCATATTGGACTAAGACGGAACGATACAGGCGGACGGAACCATACAAGCGTGTCGTATTATGGGACATCCTATACCAGCGTATTGGATTATTGCGGAACTATTGAAGCGGTCGGAACCATACAAGCTAAACGTATTATGGGACATCCTATACCAGCGAAAAGGTGATGCATATGGCTCCACCATGATGGTGTCGCCTTTTCGCTGTTATAATGGGCGATTTTTTTAAGCTTTACATATTTGTTTAAACAGGTCGTGAAAGCTATACTTATGCGGCTTGTGTAGGTGAGTTATATGGCCAGAGGTACGTAGTATAGGGGCCTAATCGTAACGATTAGTCGCATAATGAAATACAATTTGTAAATTAACTTTTTTAATTGGTGAAAATAAACATATGGTTTAGAATTAGAAACTTGCTGAGAGTAATCAAAAACCACTAAATCAATTCTTTTAGAAGGATATAATGCAGGGGTAGCATTTTACGCGTTCTGTAAAAACGCTTTTTTGGATGTGTTTCAAGGTTTCGGTTTCTTACCGGAGCGAGACCAGTGCGCCCACGGTCCCTGTTCCCCAGGGCTCTAGATTTCTGCGCCCATGGTCCTTGGAGGGCTCTAGATCCTTCAACATCTGGAGTCCTCTAAGATTGAACAAACCAGACGTAACTACCAGACTGTTGAAAACTACTAGTCAAGCAAGACATAATAAAATGGAGGTTTGTGAGGTAGTGCTCAAGCACGTTTTTTGGGGAGTCCCCTGTGTTAAGCAAGGTGCAGACTGAGACGAGCTCTGGAACATGGACTGGTAAGTCAACTACATCTTTGCGAGAACCAACGGTTCAGCGACACTTTACCTCATCCTCAATACAAAAAACCCAGTAGAGTACGGCCAAAACTTAAAAAAGCACAGCTAACAAAGTACAATAACGATAAAACAACAAAGCGTATACAGGATCAATCGAACTCATAGGTTCTTCGGACAGAAAACGATTTTTACAAGTCTAGAAGAAAGTAACAAAATCGATAAGGCAGACAGACAAAATAAGCCTAGAAAGAAACCAAATGGCAAACGTGAAATAAAGCAAGCACTACCAACGCCAAGGCAGAACAAGGAAAGAAGACAAAAACATTGCACGCAAGCTGGAGCACCAACGAGCACACATCTCGGAACTCTGAAGCCAAACTCAAGTAAGGCAAAGATTTCCTTTATTTCAAAAAACGCACATGTAGTTTAATGTTCAGATTCACCGGAGGTTTGGGCACAAAAAACAGAAAGAAAAATAGAAAGTCGGAACCAAAATAAATGGTGAACGCACAACACAATTTAAGACCCCAGTGCGAAATTGAGGAACGTCTGCGCAGCTCGTTCAATCAGGCCGAGGCAGGGACCGCGGGACTCCTACTTTCAGATTACCTGATTAACAATTCTTTCCTTTTACTCTAACAGCTTTATCTACGGCACACGCTGGCGGGGCAGCCTGATGAATGTTCAACAGCCAGAGAAACAAAATAAGGTAGCACGCAGCACATTTTGTTTTTATTTCGATCACGAAGTCAGTCGCCATTAAACCATCATCAGAAGCAGTCGGTCTCTGTCAGTTATCCGGGCGATGGCGATGAACCCGGAGATTACGTAACACCCTCGAAGGTTTTCACTGCGGTGCAAAAAGGCTGACGCTGCTGATGTGCACTTTCAAGCGCTTTCTTGATGTCAGTTTTTGCACTATTAAGCCCTGGCTGGTTTTCTTTAACACGTTCGGACCATTCTAGTTAACCAAAAAAAACTATAGCTAAAGAGGATGCATTGAACCCCAAAAAAATCATTTTACGCGTATTGATAGCGGTATTATCGCGTTTTGGCCTCTTGAATTTGCTGTTATTATAACAATTTTATTGTATTAACAATCAAAACCTAGAGCAATAATATTTTATCTTGAGTTAGCTAACAAAGCAGGTGAACTAAAAGAATAGCTTAGCTTGTCACCGTATTTTTTCCAACTCAGCCACGCGCCGGCAGAAAAATGCCAGTGCAGAACTTTACCACAATTTGGCGGCGCGTACACCCACAAACGATAACTGCGCTTTTTTGTCGTCAGCGTGTTTATATTATTTGTAGCTTTTTTTGTAAGGTAAAGCGGACATGATACAGGCACATAAAGGCAAAGAATCAATATTCATCACATTGCAAGATTCGAATGCAGATGATGCTGAACTCAAAATTTCGCATTCTGCCCCATGTCGTATTTGGCCCATCTTAGCCTACTATATGAAATATCCTTTAAGTATGATTTGATCCTCCCTCTCAATAACCTCGACGCCAGTCACTGTCTGGAAGATACCGGTAAGTCATTATTTGTGAAGGATGTCTGGGTAATAATACTTCACAAATCTATATGCCGAAGTGCAGTTGTCGGTCGCATGTACTATATAGCAGTGAGAGTTTATACCAGAAGCATTCATACCATTATTTTCGTTATCTTTCTGTACAACAACGCCAGTAGAGTATATTCACAGAACAGTTTGGAGGCAAATAACAAAGGGTAAATATTTGAGCACAGTAAGTAGGTATCTCATGCATGTTAAATAGGCTTGCAGTGAGGAAATATGAACTACAAAGACAGTTAAGACTTGCAGGAATGCGAAAGCATTGGTATACGTGGCGTATTCGTGCAGGCTGCGCGCCGCGCTGAGCCCGGCCGGGCGATCTCTGCGTAGGCGGCCCGGGCGGGCTCTGCAGACGGCCCAGCCGGCCGCTCTGCGGAGCCGGCCACCCTCTTCCTCTTTCCGGAAGACGGGCCGCTGCGCCATGGAGAGGGCTTCTCTGTGGGGTGGCGTTCCTTGTAACTATGCCGCGCGCCAGCCAATGGGAGTTTATCCATCAATTCGCTGCTACAGACTACAGGCTTCGCTCTATGAGACAGAGGAATTTAAGTGCCGTTTGGCGCGGCTTCAAAAGCTGATAACGCCGGTTCGCTTCATTGGACGTTGATGCTTTCACATTAAAATACGTGCCGTGTGTAATTTGTAAACAGTAATTGAAATATGCACACAGCAGGGGCGCCTTCTAATAACTGGACCCTATTATACTGTAGCCGGAAACTACGAGCCAAACGGAACGTGTCTGCTGACAAAAGGTTTTTACAGATCGTTGTCACACGTCTACGACGCTAATGGACATGAGCAGCCCACCTCGTAAAGAACATTGTTCACAGGATTGTTAGGATAATATTGTAATCTACTTTCATAACACAATACAAGCTGTACAATACAATACAAGCTATAACAAGCAACCACACTCTAAGAAGAAGTTGGCCTCAAGGGACTAACGGCAGCATTTGGTCCTCTGAACTCCCAGTTTGCTCTCCGAAAGGACTATCTGGTTCAAGCTATGTACCGTGCGCAGAAGCTTTGGGGACTAACTGCGCTCGACTGGGACTAACCGATAGGCGTGCGCGAGCAAAAGCATCCATTAGTCCCCCTTGAACAGGGCGCATCTGTATGGTTAAGTCCCCGAAGGCAAACGGAATGTTCGCCAGGAGGACGGATGCTATTTCGCTTGTCTTCAGGGATCGGCGAGACTCAGCCCAGCACTGCTGAAAATGTTGACAATACTTGGACGAAACTGGCGAATTTGTTTCATGTGCCACAGATGTGAAGACATTACACATTGTAGAGCTTCACGCGTTTTGTAAATGCGAGTTAACAAATGTGTTGACTTGACTTCACCCATATCTCGTCAAAAATGACCTGTTGACATTTCTGCAAGTCCATTCACGTAATTTGCCTTCGCGCAAGCGATTATAATTTATCACACAGACACCTCCAAATGCTGACACTTTTTTTTTCTTTTAAATGAAACTTAACAGTTTGCAGAAACGCGCTTTCCTAACACCGAGTCTCTAGGGTCAAGAATAAATGGTCGCCAAAACGCTAAAGCTCAGTTGCCTGAGAACCAGTCAGAGCCTCGTCTCTTACGTCTGACCATATTATCAACCTGGAGTCAATCAATGTCGAACTCAAATCCGCAACAATACACTTGATGCACGGCACGTTCCACTCAAAAAGCACATTCAGGGGCAGTATCCAGACGCCGCCATGCTATCGTCGGTCGCTGTTTCAAATAGCATTCCAGATTAACAACGAAGAGCGAACCGCGCCCGGAACGTTATCCATCGCCTTAGCGGCACCCTGCTAAGCACAAGGCAAATGCGAACTAAAAAAAAAAAGGCAACAGAGAAAAAAAAGAAAAAAAAAAACGTGTTCGCTTGTGCTGTCTTTGACCGGCGTATGTTGAAAATGGCGACCTTCTCCGTCCTTGGGGGTGTTTTGTGTGTAGTGGGAGGAAGAAAATTCATTCGCTACAGTTTGCTGAGGGCACTTCATTGATAATGAAAGTGCCCGAAATGGGTGATATTGTTGGGGAGGTGTTTTAAGTCCCCTCGATATTTTCCATATTATACTGAGTGGTTTTCGAGGATCAATGTTTGCACAAAATCCTCGGTATCGGCGTTGGCTAAGTTTATCTAAATGACGACTTATCTTTTTTTGTAGTCTTCTTGCCACTCGAAGGTCCTCCTTGAGTTTAGATCGTCTAGCGCGCCGTTCTGCCTGCCGTCGTATCGCACGGAGATGTTCATACTCGGCGTCGATCACCGTTCGATGAGCTGGAAGTTTGTAACTGTGCGTTGATGATGTTACAGAAGACATGATTGCACTCTCAAATTCGTGGAGGCTATTCATTGTTTTGTTTTTCATTGCCTCTTCAAATTCCAACCAATTCACTCGCTGCATTATGTTGCCTTTTTGTTTCTTGACAAAATCGTGAATTATTGTGTAGGTTGGGATATGATCACTCCCGCGCGTTTCTACATCTGTGTACCAGGCAACAGATGATGCAAAGCTCGAGGACACGAACGTCAGGTCAAGGCAACTGCTGCCACTTGTCCCATGTAGGTACGTGGGACTTCCATCATTCAGGATAAATAAGTTATGGACGTCTGCTATATCAGCGAGGCATCTCCCGCGAGGAGTCGTTCGAACACTACCCCATAGATGGTGATGTGCATTAAAATCGCCAGTTATAATGTGAGGTGGGGGTACCGTATTTAGAATGTTTTCTAGGCGTTGTCTCTCAAATTTCGATTTAGGCGGTATATACGATGCAATTATTGTGAACGAGAGCTTATCGTCAGAGATTGAAGCACACGCGTACTCATTGTCCTCATGAGGTGGAATGACATGTGGCACGTACGTGAGGTCCCGACGGATGAATAGCGTGACTCGGCTTTCCCCAGCAGTACGCGATGAATCAAATTTTTCGTAACCTGACAGTTGTAGATTCTGGGGTAACTTTGATTCACATATCACTATGATGGGATATTTATACTTGTGTGCCAACTGACGGAAGTCTGATAATCGTGTTCTTAACCCCTTGCATTCCATTTAAATATTGTTGCTGCCTTATATATATCTTCCATTACGTGGGACCTTCTTTTCTATTGATTTAAGGTCAATTTTATGATGTTAAATGTTCCAAAGCAAGAAAAGCCTTGACTTCAGGGAGCTTGTTGGCATCTGGTGACGTTTGCAGGATGGCTTTAAGAGCTACAAAAAACATTGGGATCAGAAGTTTCGTTATATCACCTTGTTGATGCGATTCAAATCGTGGCAGATGTGAAGCTTGAGGAGCCTTTGGTGGCCTGTAATTTTTAGCTCGACAGAACGACGTACATCGGGCAATATTCAACCATAAAGAGTTACTCCATTTAACTCTTGCGCACTTTTTAAAAGGTTTCTCGCTACCAGCGCTAAGGGGATTATTTTCGGTTTCTGATTGGCCAGAGAGCACGTCAAGCCTCTATCTGTGTCTCGTGCACACCTTAGCCCTTCCCGCTCCTCCCATTGACAAAACTCTCTCTATATGCGGAATTTGTCGTTTTTTTGCTGCATCGAGCAATTTAAAATTAATTATTCAAAAATGCATCTCTGCGCAACTTCATTTGAAATTTGAAAAAGCCTTCAGCGGCAAAATTAGTATTAGATTCTGAGTATTACGTCTCTGGAAAACACTGCCCTCGTGCAGTCTGGTGCCCAGAAATAAGATTGGAGATGACTGCTTTTCAATGACTTCACAAGCAAACTTCGCTAAGTTCAACATGAACTTTGTTTAAATTTGATTAGTTGGACTCTGATTGCTTCTCCTCATACAATCCAATTTATCTCCTTGGAATAGACGCCGCATTTTCATAGACAGATAATCCTGGTTTATAGCTATTCAGTTAAGTTTATACGGGCTCATACCTAGATTTTGTTACATGACCAGCGCCGCATAAAGTTCTTGTTACTCAGTCCTCAAAAGACGTTCCATTAGTGAAAGATACAAGATTGTTTTCAGAGACTTTTGGTTTACAATGTAAAGGAAACAATCAGATTGCTTTAATATGATGATTAGTCGGTAGCTGATAGGCAAAGGAGTTTGCCTAAAGTGCTGTAAAGAAGCATTTGCGTTCGTTTTGAAATAAAATAAAAACAAAAATCAACTGTCTACGGTTATTGTGGTATCGGAAGTTTCTGAAATGTGGTCTTCCTTTTGTTAGTCCAACTTGCGGCTCTTCATCCCAGCTGCTTGCTGTGCCATCTAGAAAGTCGCTTTACGCAACTGATTTCTTCACACCTCTGCATCGAAGCCAGCTTGGCTCTTGCCCTCTTGACCCAGTTTCTTTTGTAGCATCCACGTAACCAAGCGCATTGCTCGCATGTGACGAATGGGCAAGCTTCAATTACGCATATTCCTTGTTCAAGCAACTGAATCCAGACAAGGGATACCAGGAACGTGACCAATTCAATAGTGCCGAACTATAGGTCGCCTCACATGAAGGCCAAGCCGAGCAAAAAGACGCCTAGAAGTCTTTGATGAAGCAGCTATATCGAGTTACTTAACCCATAGCAACACGTGCAACCATAAAAAGTTCTGGAAAGGTTGTTTAAATTTCAATTTTTTGGTTCAAAAGCTTTCATGGCATTGTCAGTGCCTCCTTATAAAGCACGCCTTGCCGTTGTCTGATTCGTAGAAACAATAAGGTTAAGCGCACGAAAGCACATTTAACTCCCCCACCCAATTTGCTCTCAATTTGCCTTTCGTTCTTCTCGCCCTCTCTCTATCTCTCTTTTTCTCTCTCACTTTTTTACTTTTTCTACTTATGTGTATTAGTATTTTTAACGGTAAGAAAGAAACACGTGAAGTACAGAGCGCGACACTGTTAGCACGAACAAGCGATCGCCGGTTTTTCCAGTTTTTCTCTTTGAAAGCAAGGGATGTCATCCAAGCTATTATTGCTACGGAAAGAGCTCTTTTAGTTCTATAACGTAAGAGATAAAATTTCGTGCTCGCTAATACTATTTAGAAGTAAAACGCGAAAATGCGCCGATGTCGGGTTCGCGCTAACAGTGTCGCGATGTGTACATGGTACAAGGAACAGAAAAAAGGAATAGAATGTGAAGCTTCACCGGATCTTCCACTTTTTCCCATCCTAATGGCTATAACTGGATAGTTATGAGAAGCGATAATTTTCTGTGTATTAAAAAGAATCCCAAACTTACAAAAGTAAAATAAGGGTTTTAATACATAGTGCTTTGTTTTCATATCCTATTAATATACTGTAAACGACATAATTTTCGCGAGGACCTAATTTTCGCGAATTTCGCGAATTGCCTACAATTCGCGAAAAATAGGTCCCGCGAACAATTCCGGTAAAATGGAAACACATTGGAATCTATACTGAGATCCCACCGCGTCGCAAAAATTAGAACCCGCGAATTATTCCGAAACTTCAGCTTTGACCTAAATCGCGAAATATTGAGCCCGCGAAAAATAAGTCGTTTACCGTATTCATTATGTCTGAAAACTAGTCACGCTCCTGTCAAGATTATTTTAAAAAAACTATTCACCATACACGTTAGAAAGCGCACTCGAATATTTTCTGCAGTCATTGCACACACAAGCTAATCAGGAATAAACGTAAAAGTAACATTAGGCCTGGCAGACTCAAAGAAGATTACTTCTGGCAAAAAACTCTTCAAAATAAAACTAGCTTCAAAGTAAAGCGAATAGAAGCACCAATTCAAATGCTGGCTCCTTACATACAGGTTAAAGTATCACTCGAGAAGAAATAAAAAAGTGAACTCTGAAGTATCAGGGGACCTTGATGCGGTCTTTTTCGCATTACATTTTCATCAGCGCAAGGAAACCAGGTCATGCCCGGGGCTAATTCCAACTTCGAGTTTAACAAAGTATAATTATTGTCTCTTAGAAAAAAAATAATGAAAAACTCTTGATAAGCGCGCGTATGCATACAAGATTGGCCTTGGATCTCATTTTACACCGCACTGTTGAGTACGATGCAGGCGTGAGTAGTTGTAGACGCCATCATCTCCCAGCGTATGTAAGGGAGTGCCGCAGTGCTCAGAACATTTCATTTGGAATGAGGGTACGTTGTAATCAAGCGGCCCCTTCTGGGTAATGGTGGCTCGATTACACCTCATCATGCATTATTAGCACACAGCTGTAGGGGTGCTGCTTTCCCAAATAGTGTCGCCTTCTTTGGGTCTCTGTGCTATTTTTTCCTGAGTCTGCGAGGTGAAAAAGCCAGTTTATTCATGGACTTTTGTTGCGTGTTGATTGAAGCAAGCCACATTACTGCATATTTTGCTTCGGGTGCGCTCAGCCAGTTTCTCTGCGGATATTACGGATAGTGGTCATTATTATAGTTGAGGTAGGCGGCAAGGATTGTTTTAGGCTACATGGTTCTAAATATGACTTCGTCGTGGTATAACAAATATTTATTTGGTTATTTTGAAATTCGATATTGTTTTTCAGCCCGTTTCACCGATGGGGTGCGTCAGTGTCAATGTATTATGTTATTATGATATTTCTGAGGATCCCAGACCATACAAATTCCCAGTACTGAGATGTGGACGCATGCACCTCCCAGCCCAGTAGAAAATAAAAACAACCCGAAAGCGGCAATTTCTAGAATGGGGTATAGTACGCTAAGTACTCTAGTTAAACACAAACAGGCGCTTATGATGTTCATGCAATTAGTAGTGAATATCCTACCTGAAGAGTTGTGAGTAACGTAAGTTGATCTGCGATAAATTTCTTCAATAAAAACATTAGTTGTTGCAAGCTCTGCAGTACAGTACGTGCACATGAGATGTTAAACTAAACAGTAAGTTGTCGCCACTGTCTATAACGCACAGTGTATGGTTTGAGTCTGGACAGGGTCGAGAATGCTCAGCCGATCACCAGCATTCGCCTTGATGTTCCAGTCATAGGGGCCGTACGCCTGTATCAATGTTGCTGATGGCGTCCGATTCCATCAGCTCCATCAAAACCTTAGTGAAGGCAATTCGATAAAACGTGGTGCTGCATTTTTACTTAAGTATGCGACTCTATAAGCGCGGTGTGGTGTCGAATTTCACGCTTTCTTGTTGGAAAGTTTTCCTCCGGCGATGGTCAAATATATACGCATATTAACATCGAATAAATGTATAATTATGTCTAGGCATTCATACTTTTGAACCAGGATTTATATTGCAGCGAGATAATGTAAGCTTGGGCTCGGCTTGACGCCCTACAATTATCAGGGCTCGTCTTAACAACTAATCAGCGGTACCGAAAGTGATTTCAAATGGCGCCGCGACAAAATAACACGGGACACTACATTACAGTGTCAAACAGCACGGCAATAAAACGGAGCACGTCAAATGAGCATGCGACTAGGCGGTAGGGTAATGGCGTCAACACAGCACCCTTAAAAATCACAACACGTGACGTTAAAGAGACGTGTCTCAAAGCAACTATGGTGAATCACCGAATGTAACAGAATAATGTTTTTTTATTTCTTTTAACATTAACACATTGTTATGCGTGATATTATGATATTAGTACCCACGATTGCATCGTAATCGAAAGCAAGTTCAATCTCATTGATTATCAGCTGGCACTCGCGATATCACTGGTGATGCTTGTTATAAAACAGCTTTCCCCAGAACTATCTTACAATCGGATTCGTACCGAATCATCGAGACACTGAAGGTAGAAAGAGGCATCACCCAACAACAAATGATTGACTGCGTCGAGGGCATACTTAGCCAAATCCTGAGTACTGTTGCGAGAATCTCTAAAAATGTACTAAATGTTCTGTCACAATGCGATGCCCAGTGCCTCATTCCCATCCTTGTGGGGTGTCGCTTTTTCCGACGTATGACTGAAAAATCTTAAGAAGAGGGATGCAAGTGAAATAAAGGAAATTCTTTGTTAATTCTAGTTTAGCTTGTGGGTCGCCTATCAATATCGCCCGATCAGGCCGAGTTCTCAGTCGCTCAGAGGAAGCCACACAAGTAAGCGCTATCATTAGGAAGGTTTAATGGATACTCATGGGCTCGCTGTGGTCCGGGTCTCTGTTTGTGGTCGCTGCCTCGCACCGGCTCTTCCCGTCTGTCTCTGCCTTCGGAACTGACCGTCGTGTCACGCGCACACACCACGAGCCTCGTCTCTTCGTCGTCTTCTCCCCGCTCACGGCGCCGTCCATTCACGCGCACTGTGGCTCATTGTCCCCCACCAAGCTTCGTCAACGTGTGTACGTTGTGCTATTCTCACTATTAAACCAACAGGAAACTTTTGCAGCAATGTAAATTTTTGTTCAAATTTATAACTACTCCCAGATTTCTAGTTTCAATAACATTTTGTCATCCATGACTCACGCAAAACGTTAACGTACTGAAAGAGAGATTGACCTTTGCGACTTAGTACCTACCGGGAAGGAAGAAATTAGTGGCCGAGATTGTTAGCATACCACAGCTTGGAATACGTGGAGCGCAGGCTCACCCTACAGATCCCGGGATTCCCCGTTCCATCCCCACATTTGTCGTTTTCGATATGGTCGAGAAATGTCACTGCGTTGCAGTCGACGCCATCACTAATACATTGATGCACTTTCGCGACCTAACCTAGATTACCAGTCGTGATCCACTCAACAAACGGAATTCTACTGTGGCAACAATAGGCACCATTTTAAAATAGACAAATTTCTAGCAGTTCGAACCTTCAGACACAAAAGGTTAACCACAACGAAATAAATTGTTTAAGTACAGCAGATCATTTTCATTTACTGATTTTTGGTAGGCTACTAGCAATAAATTTATAAAATATAACGACACCCTGGAATTAGACATGGCGCTCTGTAACAGACTACAACACATCTTTACGACGCTGAACATAACATTTTACTTTAGGAAGCAGTGTTTACGGTAATTACACATTGCAGGAGTCTTGTTTTGAAATTGTGGTGTTTTGACGCAGCGTTGCTTTGACTCGTGGTGTTTGCTGTTTTGTCGCTTGTTTCTATTCCTTATAGGTATCTCTACATCATTTCGTAGTTTCTGTTTTGCTATGACCGAATTAGACATCACGCATTTCTTTTTGTAATGAACGCGTCGAAAGCAAACAGTATATTTTATTCGAGACTCCTAATCGCACTCATTCCATGTTTTCAATTCTTTTTTTTTTTTTTTTTTACAAATTCGATTTGTGTATATGTTTTGTTATTACTTTGTTGTCAAAATTCTTCATCACATCATTTAAGCCTTTCCTTAGAAGCCACGATACAATATTTAGGTAAAATGGCTTGAGTAACAATTTTTGTTTTCTAAGAAAACAATGGAAATTCTTTACCTGCGAAAACCG
This sequence comes from Ixodes ricinus, assembly GCA_037355805.1. NCBI lineage: Eukaryota > Metazoa > Arthropoda > Arachnida > Ixodida > Ixodidae > Ixodes > Ixodes ricinus. Next base: position 87,260 of record JAZHYW010011738.1, read on the forward strand.
ACAGACGTCTTGTGTTATTGGATCGTTTTGAGAGCTCCCTCATTCCCAGGATTTATTTTTTTAGCTCAAATTTCACGACAAAATGATTAAAGTTTTAAGATGAGGGTGCTTTATCAATCAAGGAATAAGTATTTTTTAGGGACGTATTTCCAATGCAGTCAAAACTAAAGGTTAAAGTTTACTGAGATTCACTTGACTAAATATTTTAATTTGTGCACTGCTTGCCGTTTATATTTATATATTTATTCAAGCCATTTTCTTGTCAATCTATTTGCTTATTTATTCTTATTTATTTGTTTATTTAATATCGCAGTCATTGGTTCGTGCATTTATTCATTTTGTTATTTCTTTCGGGCCCTTTGTCTCTTTGACAGGGTCACTGCGTTAATATTGTGTCCCGCTCGCACGCCTGTGACATGACAATATTCAAATTATATGCAACGTATATATATTCTTTCAGTCAGAATTTATAAGTTGTATTATCAATCTTTCTTCTGTTTTTTTTTGCAGTTGAGTTAATACCGTTTTTGCAAGAGTATGCCGAAAACGGACGGCGTTCAATACCGAAAGAACTCTTCCGATGAATCTGCGCATATGTTTTATTATTCCTTCCTTATAAAATTATTTTATAGGAGGCATGATAAGATACTTAAACAAAAAAATGCTTGAGTAACAATTTTATTTCTAAGGAAACAATAGAAATTCCTAACGTGCAAAAACCGACAAACCTCTTGCGTGATAGGATCGTTTTTCGTGCTCCTCAATCTCAGGCTCTCTTTTTTTTCAGCTCAATATCACGATTAAATTGTATATGTTTTAGTATGACATTACTATCAATCTAGGAATAAATATTTTTTAGGAACGCATTTCCAATGCAGTCAAAACGTTCATTGATTCACGACTAAATGTTTTCATTTGTGCAACACCGATATATTTATATATTTATTCAGAGTATTTGATTGTCTATTCATTTGCTTATTTACTTTTATTTATTTTTATTTAATTTTGCAGTCATTTGTTTGTGCATTTATTAATTTATTAATTTTCTGGGGGGACCTTTGTCTCTTTGCTTATATCCCGGATTTCTCCCGAAAAATGCATTCCCTCCGTTCAATGGAAGCTGAGAAATTGCCCAAGTCGGTTACAGGGTCAACTAATATTGTGTCCCATTTATACACCTCTGACATAACACTATTCACATTAGGTACCTTAGTATCTATTCTTTAAGACAAAATTGATAAGATGTATTATCAATCTTTTTTTTTCAGTTGGGCCACTACTTTGGCAAGTATGCCGAAAACGGGACGGCGTTCAATGCCGAACGAACCCTTCTGATGCATTACCGGTAAGTAAAGCGAGTTGCTCGCATCCTCAGCAAGACACAAACGTTGCCTCGGCTTAACCGCATAACCCAGATTTATGTGAGCCGGTAGAACCGCCCCTTGAAGGATTGCTCTTTCGCGCAGTATGCGAGACCCACTTTCCGCCGAAAAAACGCGCTTGGCTTTCTGTTCCACGGCACACTTTCATAATGCATTGCTCGCCAGCTCAGGAAGGTTCGCTTCATCATCCAGCCCTTGTTCGTGGTTATTTCGGTCAGGTCATTGTCTCCCGTTCACGACCTTTCTCAGAGGCTGGAAGCACTCTCATCTTTACAGGTTTTAAGTAGGGTTTCATTATTTTCAGTAAATACCGATAAATTTCGAAAATTAACCCTTTAGGTGATTTTATGAAAATTAGGAAAACCGATAGTCCCCAAAAAGTGCATGCGAACATGAACACGAGCGGATATGCTTCGCGGTTGCTATTCGAATGCCAGTGTGAATCTTTGCCTAAAGCTCTCCTTGAATAAATACAAATCCAAGCTTCGCAGGAAAGACTTTCTCTTCAGGCGTATTTTCTGTTGACTGCAACGCGATGAGCTGCACTCATTATGTTCATTCATGCCAACTCGCCCAGCTTATCACCTTACTAAAACAATTCCCTTCTTGAAAGGATTTCTGACGCCCCAAGAACTCTCTCCCGGGTAGAGAAGAACGGTTTCAACTAAAACAATATCGCCCCCTGGCGCACTATATAAATGCAACTGGGCGATTAAGAACTCGTTCGTATCACAAAAGGAGACAAAAGTAACCCTTATACCTTTTCACGTAGAACCCTCTTAAAGGGTGCTTAAAAGAGCGTATCAGGGTACAAAATATGGGCAAGGCAAATAACCCTAAGAGTAATGCAGCCA
>JAZHYW010011739.1:0-33477 GCA_037355805.1 Ixodes ricinus
CTCGACATCGCTACTGACGCCATGACGAAACCGCACTTGTTTATTCAGGTGCTGCTCCTGTCTGCTATCGTCCCATCGAAGCTTGCCGTGGATTGCCCGACCGTGACCCGTGGTTCCACCGACGACGCACATCATCTGTTCAAGGAGGATGACACCGTACAAATGCCGCACACGCCCACTCTGCTAAGCTCAGCCAGTTTCACCAACTTCGGCTGGCAACGAGGAGCAACGACTGCGGAGCCTGGGGAGGGTCTACTAAAGCCGCTTCAACGGTCTGGCCAGTTGGGGCTCGACATCGCTACTGACGCCATGACGAAACCGCACTTGTTTATTCAGGTGCTGCTCCTGTCTGCTATCGTCCCATCGAAGCTTGCCGTGGATTGCCCGACCGTGACCCGTGGTTCCACCGACGACGCACATCATCTGTTCAAGGAGGATGACACCGTACAAATGCCGCACACGCCCACTCTGCTAAGCTCAGCCAGTTTCACCAACTTCGGCTGGCAACGAGGAGCAACGACTGCGGAGCCTGGGGAGGGTCTACTAAAGCCGCTTCAACGGTCTGGCCAGTTGGGGCTCGACATCGCTACTGACGCCATGACGAAACCGCACTTGTTTATTCAGGTTAGTTACCTTAGGAATGCCAAATGTTTCCGCAGTAATGATTTGTGCCTTTTTTAGTGTCGAGCCCCTACGACAATGTGTGCACTTCATGGAAGTATCTTTGTTACTGCTGTTTTCATTACTCATACATATCTTTAGTCTCCCGACTACTCTTAGCTTTGTCGGGTGACGTGGAATCTAACCCGGGCCCACTGACGGTCAGTGAGCAACTAGAAAGCATTCTTGCAACAGTTCAGAGAATTGAGGCCTCACAGTCGGAGATTTTCGCAAAAGTCGCGTCCTTAGATAGCGGACTGAAGGCAACAGACGCCACCGTCCAGCAACTATCTACCAGGTTATCTGCTGTGGAAACTAGTCTTGTTGCGACGAGCGCCACACCTGGGATTTCACCCGTTCTTAACATGTCCGTCGAGCTTACCAACATCCAGAAACAGTGTGACGATAACGAAAACAGGCTTCGAAGATCGAATCTTTTATTTTTGGCTGCCCAGATGACCAGGCGGAAACATGGAGCCAATCGGAAAGAAAAATTATCGATTTCTGCGCTAACAATCTAGGCGTACAGCTGGATCCCTCTAATCTAGAGAGATCGCACCGTCTGGGGAAATTTCAACCTAATAAACATAGGCCAATTATCGTCAAGTTTTCCCGGTTCAAAGACAAAGAGAGCATTTTGGCTGCCGGATTCAAACTGAAAGACACACATTTTGCCGTCCGTGAGGATTTTTCTGAGGCCGTACGCTTTGCCCGCAGTAAGCTTTATGAGTATGGAAAGAGTCTAAATGTGCCGTTTAAAGTTCGTTTTAACAAACTGCACATCAATAACAAACGTTTCGTCTTTAACGTAGAGTCTCAGTCTGTAGTTGAGCTCGCATAACTAGGTACACGTAAAAAAAACAAAGCTTTGTCATCTTCCCCTCATACCGTAACGCGCGATAAAAATCAAACATTATCTGTCTTTTTCACAAATATCCGTAGCATCATTCCAAAACGTACCGCGCTGCATAGTGTTCTTGAGGACAATTCGTCTGACATAGTCATTCTCACGGAAACCTGGCTAAAACCTGATATTGAAGATAAAGAACTTTTCCCTGCACATCTATGCTATAACATTTTCCGGCACGACCGGCCCAGCAGGAGAGGCGGCGGTGTGCTAATCGCAATAAAAAAGAATATTTCCTCTTTTAACATTTGTTTAGCTAACCATGGTTTAGAATTTCTGTGTATATGCATTTCTACATCGTCCAGCAAAGTCATTCTTGGTGTATGTTATAGGCCACCGGATTGTGCTTCATCCTTTCATACAGAACTGTGCTCCGTGCTTCTGAACATAAAAAATCGTTTCCCGAAAGCTGACATGCTCCTCTTTGGCGACTTTAATTTTCCTTCCATAGACTGGCCTAATCTATCACCAGGAAGCTCCACCGCATCAAAATTGTTCCTAGATATGTGTCTCAACCTAAACTTCACACAGTTAGTTGATAAACCAACACGCTCTGACAACATCCTCGACTTGGTTTTAACTACGTCATCTGACCTTGTCAAATCCATTCACTACTGCGATGGGCTCAGTGATCACAAAGTACTGCACATCGACTTGTCACTTCCCGTTCTCATGAAGCATCCCATTTCCAAAATTATTCACGATTACAACAAAGCTGACTACGCATCAATTAACCATGAGTTGACCATTTTCTTCAATCATTTCATTTCTAATTTTTATTGTAGATCAGTAGAAGAAAATTGGGTGCTATTCAAGAGTAAAATAAATAATCTGGTACACATGTTTGTTCCAACCATTCATATACGCTCTGACACGACAAATCCTTGGTTTACAAAAACTCTGCTCTCATTAGGCAATAGGAAGAAAAGACTCTTCACAAAAGCCAAACGTACGAACACCCCCCAAGCCTGGGATGCTTACAATTCTGCCCTAAAAGCATACACCAGTAGTCTTCGACTCTCCAAAAAAAAATTCTTTTTTCACGACTTACCTAATATACTTCATAGTAACCCAAGGAAGTTCTGGAGCTTAATCTTGCCGAAAAGTAGCAACCCTGTCATCCATCTTAAAAACGCTAATGGCGACCCCATCCTGGAGAGCGACTGCCCTAGAGTCTTTAATGATTACTTTTCTTCAGTTTTTACAAACGAGTGCTTGGACAGCGTTCCCATATTCCCCGATCAACCCTACGAGCCTATGCCCCCTATCACTGTTACTTCTGCCGGAATAAAAAATCTAATTGATAAATTAAAACTTACATCATCTGCTGGTCCCGATAATATCAACTCTAAAATCCTAAAAAATACTAGCATAATTTCAAGCGAGTTTCTTAAATTGATCTTTACCCAATCACTTTCTGAATGCTGCCTTCCCTCTGACTGGAAGATGGCCAGGGTAGTCCCAGTTTTTAAGCAGGGTAGTCGCTCTTCTGTGTCTAATTATCGCCCAATATCATTAACCTCCATCTCTTGCAAATTACTAGAGCATATACTTTACTCCCATATCATGTCTCACCTAGCAAGTAATTCTTTTTTCTTCAAGCAGCAGCACGGTTTTCAAAAGGGACTTTCCTGCGAGACTCAGCTTTGTGATTTTGTTAATGACCTACACACTAACCTTGAATGTCATACTCAGACTGACGCCGTTTTTCTTGATTTCTCAAAAGCCTTCGACCGTGTCCCTCATCAACGCCTACTCTCTAAGTTGTCATCTCTACACATTGACCCACTCACATTTTCATGGATACGTGACTTTCTTTCGTCCCGCGTGCAACTAACGTCAATTAATGACCAAGAATCATCCCTAACAAACGTGACTTCTGGTGTTCCGCAGGGGTCTGTTTTAGGGCCTCTGTTATTCTTAATATATATAAATGACCTCCCTAGCAATATTTCCTCTAAAATACGTCTATTTGCAGATGACTGCGTCGTCTATAACAAAGTAACATGTGTGCAAGATAACGACCAACTTCAAAGTGACTTATCTAAAATTAACAAATGGTGCGATGACTGGTTGATGTCGTTAAATAAATCTAAATGCAAACTAATTCGCTTCACTAGGAAAAAATCTGTACTGTCCTACCAATACTACCTGGACTCCGACTTAATTGAGAATGTTTCTATGTATAAATATCTTGGTGTAAGACTAACACCCGACCTCTCCTGGAATAATCACATTGAAGCCATTACTGCTGACTCATCAAGGACCCTTGGACTAATAAGACGTAACCTACGATCCGCACCTCCCCTGGTTCGAAAACTGGCGTACGACACGTACGTCAGACCTAAATTAGAATACGCCGCTACCATCTGGAATCCCCATCAAATTTACCTAATTAACAACCTCGAAGCAGTTCAAAACAGGGCTGCTCGTTTCATCCTGTCTACTTATGATCACTCATTTAGTGTTTCCGCCTTGAAAAGTCAACTAACTATGTCCTCGTTGCAGCTCCGCAGGAAAGTCTCTCAGCTCTGCCTTCTTCATAAAATCTACTACCACATTCCAGTCCTTAAAAATGAGTTGCTATCACCCCCCGACCGAACATCTTCACGCCTTAACAACACATGTACAATCAAGCGTATTTCAGGCTCTACAAACGCATTCAATCGATCATTCCTCCCTCAGGCCATCAGCGACTGGAACAACCTCCCATCGTCCATTGTCACCATTGTGGATCCGATTAATTTTCTATCGTGTATTAAACTTCATTTATCGTCCTACTAGTGCTATGAGTTGTGTAACTTTGAGCAGACCTGAGTGTGTTGAGTGTGTTAAGTGTGTTTTAGTTTCCTTTTCTGTTTTTTCTTGTTCTTGCGTTTCTCTGTTGTATAAAACTTGAATACCCCCCCCCTTATGTAATGCCCTTCACGGGCCCTTAAGGTGTAAATAAATGAAATGAAATGAAAAGATTATGTAGCTCGGAACTCCTACCTTCAACATCTCCCTTGTCGTAAAACAGCACCTTTCTATTTGTACTAAGTTTTTCGCGGGCAACCCGAAAGCCAAGGGTCGAAACTACAGCACTGTAGTCACTAATAACAGGTATCACATCGTTTTTTTAACAACAGTTGGGTAATTACAAAAGAACAAGTCAAGTATGTTTGAGTTTCGTGTAGGTTGAAGTACATATTGCGTAAAAACTAAGCTGTCCCTCATGCCCTTAAGATCAAGGTTCAGCCAGCTCATGGTTGTACAGTGTTCATCGCTCCATGCCATATTTGGTAAACTAAAATCAGCACCAATCACGACACAATCAATGGAAATTCTAGATACTAGGTCGTGAATCGAAGCACCTCAATAGCAGCAGGATCAGAGTAAGGCGGTCTGTAGAACATTCCCAAAGTGAAATGGTTATTATCAGGCAACCAACACTACACCACAGTGATTCAACAGTACCTACCTACACTCTAAGAAAAAAATGACTACCCTGGGTAGTCAAAATGGCAGTTTGGAGGCTTTGACTACCCCAAAGGGCGAGTGACTAGCCTTTGGGCGAAGTGACGACCCTCAACCGCTGTGGAATGACCACCTTTCTTCAGGTGACGACAGGGGTGGTCACTTTCGAATCTGATGTTCACGTGCAGGCAGTCGTAAATGATATTAGTAACTTAGATAACTACATAAAGACTATAAATTATGTTCTTCCTTAGCTTTCGTGATCCTTTAGGATCCGCCAAGTTCACATCTGTTGGGCAATTCGCGTAAATTGGTGGAATACAAATTTTGTCGGCGCGAGCAGCAACACTGGTTCTCAACAGCTGGGCCTGGCTTGGCATCAACAACAACGAACGACCCGTTTGGTCTGTCGTGAGTGTTTGCCGAAATGAGGTAAGGATATTGTTTTTGCCGCATTTAAGGCCCGTTCACACTCTTGCGACCGAGTAAGACCGAGAGAGACCAGACCGGTTTTTAAGCCCCTTGCGATCTCTCAGGACCAGCTCCGCTCTAGCGCATCCGGTCCTAAGAAGTCGCAAAAGGCTTAAAAACCGGTCTGGTCTCTCTCGGTCTTACTCGGTCGCAAGAGTGTGAAACAAAATGACTAGTTGTATATCTGATCGTATTGAACCATTGAACACTGAGACCGAGGATCGACAGGGTAAACATGCTCATAGGTATGTGACTGTGTCCGCCCGTACTGTTTTCCTCAATCTCGGAGTGGTTGGATTTCTGAGCTGCACCCGTCGTGGTTGTGATCTCCCGGCTGTACGTACGTAGCGCGTGAACTTCCAATTCAGTAGCGGGTTGCAGTTCAGTGGCATTGTAGTAATTGGCTTTTACTAGATGAGTAAAGCGATACGCACACGTCGTGCACCTCGACCGGAAATTGCCGCACGCACTACGCGAAACTCGTATAAAACGAATGGTTACAAGTTTCCGAAGCGGTGGCATAGCATAGGGGTTAAGGTGTCCGCTTCCTACGCAAGTGGACGCGAGTTCGATCCTCGATGGGCCTACTTTTTTTTTCTAGAACATTTTTTTGTTGTTGTTGGGCATTTGGCGATATTTACGACATTTATTTTTTATGATTAACACTGAAAAAAAAAAAACGATTGTTGTTGACGAAACTTTGCAGAACTAAATGGTATACGACTTTCTGTTCCGGAGGTGCAATCGGGGACAGCGGGGCTTGGGTTGCCGGCTGGACGGGTTAAGTTTTGTAATTAGCAGTTGCACACTGTCACAGCGAAGTGGCGTGAACGCAGGCCGGGGGGGGGGGGGGGTTAACGCGCTCACCAGTGATACACGCGCCGTCCGAAAAGGGTGACCCAAATGGCATATGCTCTCCGCATAGTGCGTATAGCCATTTCCGGTCGAAGTGCACGACGTAGTGCGTATAGCTTTACTCTTACTAGATTGTTGCGTCGTCACGGGCACTATTTGTGTTGTTACAAGTGCCAGCTCGAGCCTGAACTCGCGCCTCTTTCGCCGGTCGTGTTCTTCAGTTTTGATGTTCTGCTCTATGATTCATTAAACCTAAACCTAAAAGTCAATCACCTCTGCATCGTCACCCATCAGGGCATCCCAGCCCTGCCGCTCTACCGGCCCTTCCTGGATGTCTCCTGCCGCCAAGTAGCAGCCTGATCGTCGAACCACCAACATGGTCGCCTCTACATCAGAGAATCACACATTTTGGTGCGTCAGCTACCACTACATTTTGGTGCGTCGGCCGCTACTATATTTTGATGCGTCTGCCCATCCCGTTCTTTCGACTGTTTAACTCTTTCCTGGGCAGAAAAAGAGCCCCTGCGGTTTCTCACGACGTTCTTGCGCTCATGCTTGTTTAGTTTTTTTCAGGGCAGCATATAAGCTTCTGAGGTTCTTGCAGTGTTCCCATGCTTGTGTTCCTTCAGTTCTTTCAGGACAGTAAATAAGCTCCTGAGGTTCTTCACAGTGTTCCAACGCTCGCGATCGTTCACTTTACCAGTCTGCCCTGCAAGACGTGGCCTTTCAAACCTTCTGATCTTTTCCCCTTGGCCGGTCGCTCTGCTGTACCCGGTTTTGGACTGTACGAAATTTCATTGCATTGAGACGTGGCCTTTCAAACCTTCTGATCTTTTCCCCTTGGCTGGTCGCTCTGCTGTACCCGGTTTTGGACTTTACGAAATTTCATTGCATTGAGACGTGCTGCCCTATACCCCGTTCACCCCTAAGCTGAGACTGCAGTGGGAACTATGTGCTTGCCGAACAAATCAGCCGCCTTCCTTTCATCACCTGACCCAGTCCTCGGCAAGTGGGTATGAGCGGGAGCGTGATCACGTAACGAAAGAGGGATGTATGACTGGTCCATTGAGGACGTAGCTTCCACCGCAGTCTCAGCTTAGGGATGAATGGAATATAGTCAGCGCGCAAGATGGCCGCCCAGCTCCGGCCTTCCAAGAAGGTGGCGTTTACAAGACGGCCGCTGTCTTCATTGGCCTCCTTGCTCGAGACCCTACGGCGAAGAACCAGCGTGCACGAGCACGCGCGCGCCACGAAGCTTCATCGACGGCTGCCCGTACGCGGAGGAGCTGGCATCTCCTCCACTGTGATATTGGCCGATGCTTCTATCTGCTTTGTGTCTGAGTGGACCACGATCAGTATTACGTAACTCTCCAGCAGTATGGCATAATATGAGCCGTGTTTGGCATTGCTTGGTATCCGACCAGCGGACCCGAACCTACACCAGAGGCATTTAACAGGACTGGGCACATGTCTTGCACCTTCTTACATGGTCTTAAATGTCTTTGTCAACACCGGGGTACCAGAGGATAGTGTTTGCCAAGCTCTTCATGACTGACCTGCCTGGATAGGTGTCATGGAGCATAGCATAGTATACTGATAATGCCTGCTCAATTGCCGGTTGCCAGCAATCACCACAAGGGTGCGTTGCTTCCCTATACAAGGCAGAAAATGTGAACGACGAAAATAAGCCTCCCTCGTGCGTTCTTGTATTTTTGGTGCTGTTTTCGGCATTTGTCGTTGTACATGGCGGGGCTGTCATTTCACGAGACCCCAAGCACCACCCGGGATCATGGAAAGTGACTGAAGCTTATTTCGAGGAAAGACTGCGTCTCAACTTCTACCTCCTATATACGCAATAGTGTGCGGTAGGCACCTTTTTGTGACTGACATTAAGGAAGGCCTGTCTGGTTCCCCTTGTGCATTCTGCTCAGGCTCCACTCAAAGCCCAGCTTGGCTCAAGCCTCTCTGGCGTTAAAGCTGGATGAGCCCATGTACCCTTCCAGGTCCTGTTTTGGTGCTGCTTGACTGGCTCTCACTGCTTACCTACCCACATCTTTCTCGCACTGTTCGAGGTATATAGTGACGGGCGCCTGACAACAGGCACAGTGCGTCATTACGAAACGTGAGCCCCGGCACAGCTAACACCTTCCACACTGCTTACGTGTCTTTGTAGCGGTTGTTACCCCAGAGGACCCTGGCCGTTGCAATTCTTCTTCACCTTCTGAACTTTGAAGCCAAACCAAATATGCAGCAAAACCAAAACATGCACTACCTTTCAGCATTTTAGCACCGCTTCTCGGCATCATTGTCGTTGTAGCAATGCTCTGTTTGTTTGTAGTATAGACCGACACGCGGAGCGACTCTGTTTACCAACACGGCCGGAAGGCCGCGCATGCGCGGTAGCTATGTGGGCAAAAGCAGCCCGGATCTCCGTGTTTTCGCCATTGCGTTCTATGGCGTGCGCTCGTTCTTGACGTTGTAGGGACGCTTGTATCTTTATTTGTGCGTCGTATTTCCTGACAACGTATGTCGTATGCTATGCCCGACTATTTGAGCTCGCTGCCCGAGCCTGAACGGCAGCGGTATTGAGACAAACTGTGCGTGGACGGCGTTGCCTTCGAGGATCCGTACGCCGTAAACAAGGCCTGCTTGACTTCCAACGTAAAGTTGCTGCCACCGAAGTCGACGGCTCACGTTGTCGTTTATTTAGTTTTTTCGCCAAGCCAGTTCACGGCCGACACGGTGCAGGCGTACAAGTCTCTCGAGGCCTACGATTACTTCTTGTCGGTTTTCACACTGCCGGCGGGATCAGCAGACTGTCAGTCTGAGGAAGTGTGTGTATTCATTAATTGATTAAATACGCACAGCGTCTTCAAGTTAAGGTATGATATATTTCCTACCCTCATGACCACAAGGCATGACAAGCAGTAACGCTTTGTCCGTTCTGCAGTCTTGGCGGTAACACGTTACAAGTAACGGCGTTGTTCGTAACGCGTTCCTTTTTTCATTAACGTAGTAACCTACTCGTTACGTTTTCGACACAGTAACGGGTAACGTACTTATGTTGCTATTTCAAGTAACGTAGTTACGTTGCTCGTTACTACTTTCCAAGTCTTAAAGAAATTACACTTCAATTTTTCCCGTGTTTTAGGCGTCAAGCCATGTTTTTCTTCGCGTTTTTTCTCGTGAGTATGTTAGGTGAAACTGTAAAAAGAGATAAAGTAATTATGTTTAGTTTCTGCATGAACATAATGTTTCTTGATATATGACCTGTATCGTCAAAACCGTAAGATGTGTTAAATCATAATTTTAAAAAAGTAACGCAGAAGTAACGTGCGTTACTTTTTATCGGTAGCGGTAACGCGTTCCTTTTATTTGTAGGTAACGTAGCTCAGTAACGCGTACCTTTTATTTGCAAGTGACGAGTAACGTATTTGGTTACTTTTTTCGGTAACGCCTACAACACTGCCGTTCTGTCGCCGATCCCCTTCTGCTGGGTAGCACGGGCGTAGCGAGCCTCCGACGAGCGCTTGGCCGATGCTTTGCGCGCGAACACCATGGGAACAAAATCCGGGTGGTCTCGATCAGACAACGGTTTCTCTGCACATAAGCAAGCCTCGGGACGGAGATTGGAATGGAAGCCGCACTTGCCTTCAAGAAAGTGCTTGCCGCACAAACAGTCGTTCGCGCGAGGTGACCATTCTTTTCGATCCACGGATATTATCCACCTTCTATGCCTTTCAGAGTCTGCCGGGAACTTGTGGAAACTCACTCCGCTGCTTTTTTTGTACAATTCGGCGCAATTAACGGCAACACAGCTTCGCGGCATGCTGAAATGCTATGACGCCCATGCGAAACGTGCGCGCTTTTGCCCACACCCCCGGCTCTGGCGCGATCGCAGCGCCGCCGCAGCTCCGTGACGTCAAGCCCGCGTGTCGGTCTATAGATGGTGATATCACAACATCTTCCTTGTCACTCATGGTGCTTGCAGGAACTTCGCAGAACACGAGAACATTGAAACGGCATAGAGCTGACACTGCTGTGGAATGACCAAAATATGCGGTTGCAATCTCTGCTTGCGTCAGCCAGCTCACCACAATGCGACATCGGGACGTGCGCATGTCACTGTGTCGTAGGACGCCAGCTACGCTTAATGTGGGAACCATCGTACAATGCCTGTCTTTATCGTGCATGTGTTTCACGTTTACTTTGCGAACTGATGCAGTGAAAAGAGTATTTGGTGGAGGCTATCGAGTTGGCAGGTTACGACCGCCTGAGCATTCAGCTAAGTGGTGATTTCACTTGGCTATTGGTTCAGTGGAATGTCTAATCTTGATTCTGTTGTCCATAATCTATTTTTTGGCTCGTTTGTTCAAAAGTAACTCTGTCGGTCTATCTAAGGAAGCCTCAAGAAAAAGCTTTGCTAAGGCTGCACTAGCCTTGACAATTCTTTTTCTTGAGACCGAGATAAGACCACCTGATTTCATTTTGAGAAAGCCAGCACACTGCAGAGGAGGAATGACCCAGATTCAGCATGAAGTTATAAGTTTCACATGAGCACATTTCATTTGTAGCTGAAAAAGAGGTGTCACTTAATGAGAAAGACAAGTGAAACAAAAACATTATTAGGTATTTCGGTTAAGAAGAAAGCTGTGCATACTTTAGCTCAGCTCTCAGTATTTTGGGCACATTTTACGTTTTAGCTGTGAGTTCATCTATGATCACTATTAGTTCACTTGGAGCATGTAAAATACATTGGACGTGACAGACAACCGCACTTGGCATCCATCATCCATCATATGATTGAGCTGTGCCTTCATATTTTTTTCAGTTGAAGTGTATGTCTCACTTGGCTCGATCAGTATCTACTTCATGTACTGAATACCTTTTTACAGGGTTGCGTCGCCACAGGAGACTTGTGCGCTTGTGGGTGTTTGGTGAGTGGCGTCACCAATCACCATGAGCCCCGAGCCCAGCATGGGTTCAGACCCCCTGCATGCCTGGCTGTGCTAGGTGTCCCCGTGTCTGATGAAACTGGGGTCCTGGCAGTTGAGCCAAGCCCGGGCTAGGTTTCTTTCAAGGGACCCCCAGGTTGGGCAACACACCACCCCAGCCCGCACTCCTCACAGACAGATGTTTTGCGTTGGCTCGCCGAGGACGATTCGGTCAGTCGCTTTGCTTCACCTCTCCTTTCTTGTGATTTTCTTCTCCATCCCTGTTTTCAACCTCTTATCTTTCAGATGTAACAGAATTCTTTGAAAGGGAAGAAGAATTATATAGCCCATGGGTGTTGACAACCACTAGGGTGTGACATGATGACACCAAATGCTTTACTATGAAAATATCTCACTCCATAAAAATCCAATGGCCTTGGCACGAATAGGGTTTGCGTGGTTAGAACGACTGGATGCGCAGCAGCCTCATGGTCTTTCTCTTTGAATAGACCTATCTCACCAGCCAATTTCGTTAAGCCGCCGCTGCCGCAATGCATCAAAGGAACTTTAGTCTTTTTGCATGTGGGAGAACCCCGCTGGAGCTTTGCGCGTGACGAGACGACACGAGCCGTCTCATGCACTGCCGCCTGCCTCCTGTGAACTAAAGTTATGGCGGCGTCACACATGCGTGGAACGCTTAGTGAGATCTGTTTATTGGGACGATTGATGGCAACAATAGATTACTGTTGCCATCTATGGTTGCGGACAGCTGGAGCACAAGTGGAGACAGCTGTCTCTATTGTCTAGGCAAACCCGGTATCTCGGTGTGCCCACGGCAGCCCCTTTCTTGGTGCGGCATGACTAGTGTACAGCATGGACGGTGTGATCCTCATGCATTATTTCAGATGCGTGGTGTCTACACCACTAGGAGGGCAACATTTGGCACTGTGGGTGTGCTGGCATAAATGAATAGAGACAAATGTATTTTTCCTGGTAGAGTATTTGGTGACACTGTCAACTGGCATGCTTGCAGCCAGGCTAGCAATGGCCATGGTGAGGTGACTCACATCCCAAATGTCCCAAGATGCCTCTGTCACATTTCAATCATTGCGTTTGATGTGCTTGCAAGAATGGGATATTTACAATAAAACATAGCAGTTCATTCAAGATAGATATTAAACATACTTTTTTAATTAATCTGTATATGCTTGTAGTGTAATTTCATAATCACTGCAGGTTCAGAAGGTTAATTGACAACAAAATTTGATTGTTTTATTTTTCTGGTTTTGTAATGTATGGTTCCAGGTGCATCAACGCAAGGCATAGGCATTGTTGCATGTTATGACTCCAAAAGTTTGGGCCTATACAGCATGAATAATTGCATTTTTGGTGGTGATCATACCAAAAATAGCATGTTGTTATTTCAGCAATTGCTGCTCGTGAACTCGAGAGACTGGAATTGAAGCTATTACGACTTCAAGATGTAAAGAAAATTCAGCTGCTCGTCAGATCATGGCCAGGCAGTGGAATGGATCTTCAATCCTTTGGCGTGCTTGTTGGTTTAGACCGTGAAACTTCCAAAATTGTGTTTGCCTTGCAATGTCAAAATGTTCAAAAAGATTTTTCGTGTGAAGCCAGCGTAAAACATCTCTGTTTGCTACATTTTTACAGGTTTGTCACCCTGTTTCTTCTTTTTTTCCTTTTTTTATGGTGATTCAGAACTGCTGTTTGCAACACCGGAGCCCACGGCCGAGCACAGCACCTCATGCGGCAAGCACCAGCAAAAAGACGCAAAAGAGGGTTAGCAGACAAGGCCCATCATGTAATCGATGCCACCAGCCCAACAGCCCACAAGACCACGTATTGTATGCAATAAACCAGTTGTCGTCGTTAACCTGTCTCGACCACGACATGCCGGCAGCGGTGGGATCCAGTGTTGCCCATGGCAAGAACAAAGGCTATATAAAAATGATAGGAGACGAGTGAGCATTGCAGTACGCGCTTCTGCTATTTGTATTGCAGCCACCGACAGCCTGTCAGCTACCCTTGAATAGACCCTTTTCAAAAGTGTGCACCATCTATACTCTGTTCACCCTTAAGCTGAGACGACAGTGCCTGCCAGACCAATCAGCCACCTCCCTTTTATCACCCAGTGATGTGATTTCTGTGCCATTTGCGCCAAATATAACAGCTGCAGGCCTCCCTACTGGACCAGATCCTTAGGGTAGGCTAGTGCAGGTTTTCAGGACTTTCGATAATCGCCTCAAATAACATACTATTAGATTTGATTTCGCACCAAGCACTGACAGTACTCGGAAGTTTCGCAATAAGTCTCGTGATCTTTTTTGGTGGGTTAGTTAGCTTTGTTGAGTGCGCTTCTCACCGCACACTGGTGTACTGCAGTGAAGCAACAATCGCGAACTAGGCGTTGCGATGTTGCGTGTCTTTCTTCGCCGCAGCACACCCGCGTGCTAAGGTGAAAGGTACTCCTCCAGAGCGAGACGTGGTGCAAGAGGGTATATATGGACTCTTTTATAGGTTTATTTCTTATGCTTTGTTTTTTGTGCGATTTAAAAATTGCAGTTTTGTTAAACCCCCTCCCCTCCCTAGAACGTAAAGGACTCATAAATCTAAGTGCTTTTTTTTTCTTTATCGAACACAGAATGCAGCATACGAATGCTAAGTCAATACACACACAAACCGCCCAACAACATGTTGGCTAACTAAAATTCCTTCATATTTTTCAGCGACTCAAACAAGTGCGCCCAGTCGGGCGTAGTGTCGGGAGACCTGCACTATACAGACTGTACCTGCGTTACCAAATCAATAAAATGAAGCCGCGCAGGTTTAATGTGCAGGTCTGCTTGATGCAGTTCCATCCGGGTTTTCCACAAACTAAAAAGGCCAAGTACCATAAATAAATCATAAGGAACCACGTCTCCTTCTTCAACTGGCAGAAAACGAATAGTTTCATGGGTTATAGTCAGGTCCTTTTTCAACGTCCTCTGTAGAATGTCCCACAAAAACACCGCGTCCCAACAATGAATAAAAATGTGTTCGGTTGTTTCTGGTGCCTTACACAAAAGGCAGTCAACCATCCAGGGAACAAAAAACCCTCTTTCCCTCAACCACGGCTTGATAGGTAAAGTGCCACTATGTAGTTTGAAGAAAAAGGACTTGACTGCGGGAGGGACACACATTCTTTTTACGCGACACAATACGTTTTGCCCTGGACAATGGCTGTAAACAGTGCGATATAGGGGCGCGGGAAAAAGCATTTCAATCAAATCTCGCGACAATCTCTTTTTCTTTACGCTTTCTAGGTACTCCATAGAAAATCGTGTTTATAAAAAGGAGGCAGCATCTTTCACTTCTTTCAGAAATCCAAAAAGACTCAAAGGTTCACCATAGTCGCTTGTTACTAACATAAAGGGCAGTGCGTTCGCCAGTTTTATCTGGATAACAGTTCGTAAGAAAGGATGGGTCTGGTCTCGAAGAAAAGCGAAACGTGAGACAAATTGTCTCACAAACAATTGTGTGAGTCCCAGTCCACCGGCCTTGACGCGGCGGAAAAGGTTATCCCGCCGCGTCCTCTCCCAGCTGGAATTCGTACAAAAGTGGCGAATATTCCGTGGAACTTTTGTATTCTCGTACGCTTGCATGCCAGCACCTGCAACACGTACCAAAGTTTCGCGACGAGAAAAATGTTGCACACTGTGGCACGGGTAAATATCGATATATCACGATTTTCCCACAAGGTTGCCTTTGATTTTAAATCCCCTAGAACTTCGGCCCAATATGGCGTGCTATTTTTGTAGTGTTGTAACGGCACCCCGAGGTAGGTGGTCGGGGTGTCCGTCCATCTTATGCCTGCAAAAGACTGGGTTTTGAGACCCAATTCCCGTGCCAGAGCCCGCAACACTTTCCCCAAATAACTGCGGCGCCAGTGACATCACAGAGCTCTCTTGTTATCCGTGCGGTTTCCATTATGCTTTCTTTGTCGCAGCAAAAAATCGCAACATCATCAGCATACGCTGATACCTTGACTTCGACCGCGTATAGAGTGCAGCCTCGGATGCCTCTGCAGGCTGCAACTTTCATGCAGAAAGGTTATAAGTAGAGCGAAAAGTGTAACGGCGACAAAGGACAGCCCTGCCGCACTGATGTTTGTACTCCTATGCGTTCTGATAAACAATTATTTATTACCAGCCTCGTCCCACAGTTGTTGTAAGCCATTGTAACGCCCCTCAAAATAATTTACCCGACGTTTACGTGAGCTAATATCCGTGTAAGAACGTCATGGCGCACTTTATCAAAGGCTTTTTCAAAATCTAACTGAATCATAGCTAAGCGGCCTCTCCCTACTGTTTCCAGAATGCTCCTTGCGACGTGTATGTTGGTCTGTATGGACCTCCCTTGCATACCACAAGTTTGGTGGTCGCCAACAAGGTTGCGGATAACAACCTGTAGACGGCGCGTGAGTACTTTGGTAAAAATCTTATAATCTGTGTTACTCAAAGAGATAGGCCGGTAGCCTGTTACAGTACGTCTTCTGACCCTGTCATCGTTCGTGTGGGCCCCCCCACCCTCCTTCTCGAGCCTCCATAGAGAGCATGAGTGTGATGTGGAGCTTCTGCAGATGAGCGAGGTAATCTGTGTTTTGTATACGCTTCATGAAATATTGAAAGTAGCAAAGGGCTGACAGATGTTTTAAAGGTTTTAAATCTAGGTACTCCAAATTATTGTATTTTAATATTTGTTCAGTGGGATTACGTACCTAAAATAATCATTCACGGCAGTTTGCGCTGTCCTTCATCAGCCGTCTTGTTACCGTGTCTGGTACTTCCACATGCAACTAAACAGCTAGTGTTTGTTCTCCTCTTAATATTTGCGGTCTCTCCTCCTCACATTTGCAGTGATATAAATGAAAATGAAGTGTGCGGTTATGCTTCAAAAGCTCTTTTGCTTCTACAAAATGAACTTTTGGCTGCTCCAATAGCTGCTCCAAAATGACTGCGACCAATCACATCACTGCTCTTATCACCTGACCTCGCTCTTTGAGCGTGGGTATGGGCATGGGCGGGAGCGTGATGACGTGGCGAAACAGAGACATATAACTGGTCTAACGAGGACGCAGCCTCCATCGCAGTCTCAGCTTAGAGGTGAACGGAGTCTGGTAGCTGCAGCACCAATTATCGAACTCTGGCCGATGTTGCTTGATGTTACAGAGACAATTGCCTCATCTCGAATAAACCTGATGCAAAATTGCTTGTTAGTTTGACAACACTGAGAGCGTCGGTATTTTCATGTTAGCAAGCGTTGTCGGTACTGACGCACGGTGGATGCACTGGAAACAACCGTACAGGCAGTGTGCGATGGCGCAGCAGCTCTGTTTTTCGCCTTCCGACCATGGAACGTGGACAAACAGTTTAAACAACTTACTGCAACTGTCTGACGAAACTTTCGGAGGCCTATGCACACGCTGGTGACAACCTGCAGTGTGTAAGCTTCCACAGTGAAGGCGTGAGACTTGGTGCACTGCTTCGACGAGGTTGTTGCCAGCATGCAGAGGCCTCCTAGAGTTTCATCAGACAGTCGCGGTAGGTTGTTTAAACTGTTCGTCCGCATTTAATGGTCAGAAGGCGGAAAACACAGCTGCTGTGCTATCACACACTGCCCGTACGGCTCTCTCCGATGCCTCCACTGTGCTTTGGTACCGACGACGCTTGCCAACATTAAAATGGCGACGCTCTCAGTGTTGTCAGATCACCAAGCAATTTTGCATAAGGTCTATTGAGCCTATATGACTGGTTGCCATCTTTTTTTTAAACATTGCATATATCGAAAGCTTTTGGCACAGTGAATCATAGCAGGGTGGATGCAAAAGTAACCGGAATGAATTTCTGAAAGCGGGCCGTTTGTAGTACCAGCTTCCTCAGCTGCCAGCGCTTAGCACACCCTTCCGAGTTAGTTTGCCGACTGGCACTGTCTGCTATAAATGTTTTTTTTTCCAAGCGCTTCAAATCGTTTTTTTTTTGCAACGTCTGATATCAAGGAACAGCATGCGGCCGTGAAATTTTGTTTTAGGAAAAACTGCCGGAAACTTGTAATGTCTCAGAGAGCTTGCAAAGAAGATGCTAATAAGAAATCTCATGTCTATGAGTGCTTTTCTCGCTTTAAGGCCAGTGAATTATTGATCGACGACCACCCTCGTTCAGGGCGACCCTCAACCTCCTCAACTGATGAAAACATCGAAACATTTGGGCATTGTTCACTCCGAGTTTGTTCCTGTTGGTGAATCTGTTTATCAGGTGTTTTACCTGGGAGTTTTGCGACACTTGCGAAACTCAGGAAGGCAGAAATACCCCGATGTGAGGAAAGAGGGAATGATAGTCCCATTACAACGATGTCCCAGCACACACTGCCCTGTCAGTGCAACAATTTTGTTAGCAAAAATGGCCATGACACCGCTTCTCCACCTCCCGTATGCTCAGGACGTCGCTCGCCCCGTGTGACTTTTTTCTGTTCGCTCGTATGAAAAGTCTTGAAAGGAAATCGGTTTGAGAATGTGTAAGGTCCTTCAAGTCGGACATTGCAAAAAACCAAAAATGATTTTGAAGCGCTTGTGGAAAAATTCACAACATGCCGCTAGATCCTTAGCGGACGACACCGGTCGGCAAACTGACTTGGGAAGGACGCCGCTTAGCGCTGCTAGAGGCGGACGCTGGTACTGCGAGCGCCTGGCCTCTTGAAATTCATTCCAGTTACTTTTGGGTACCCCCTCATATTTTTTTATTGTTGAAACTTTGGTTCTATGGCCCAGTATCTTGCTTGCTGCAAATCATATCCCTTTTTGTGTTATACATATCTTCAGATATTTTTTTTTAATAGTGAAATGACTGTGTTAATGTTTGTAATGCATACATAACATTGTTTTTGGTTAAATGTTTCCTGTTTTCATGTAAGTTTATTGGTTCATATTCAAAGGTGGCAGCCAATAAGAAGGGTGCAAGGTTGTTTCTGGCTTTAGAAAGTATCATTACTATAATTATTATAGTTTGTGGGGATTCCTTTGGTCTCCTTTCCCCAGTGGCTGCGATAACGGCCGCGGGTCGGAACGCTCGGCCGGCTTCGCCGTGAGCTCCGACCTGTTCGTGAGGCGGACGGCCGCCTGGCTTGGGGGCCCTCCTCTCACTCTCTCCCGGGGGGGACCTCTTTCCGTCCTTCCCCTCGGATGCGAATCACTGCTGACAGGCGAGGAGGTTTCGCCTCTTGTTTTCCCGCTTTCGGGAGAGGGACTCGTCCGGGTGACCGCGAGACAGATAGGACGTGTGTCGGCGACTTCTCCGAAGCTTCCCCGGTCTTGGCTCTCGGAATCCCGCGTCTGGCAGGTAAGGACCTTTTCTTACCTTGCCGGCGCGGGGGGCATTTCGGATGGGGACATAGTAGTTCATTTTGAAGAGTATGTCTAATAAATGCTCTTGGACTCTGTCCTTACTCTGGTACGCGTGTCTTCTCTTCCGCTATATTCGAGAGAGTGAGACAAGGTGGACGATCATTGGCACCGACGGAGGTAATTAATCGAACCGACCCGAGGTAATGTAGCCCTAAACGTCGTCTATATTGCCGCGAAGATGTGACACCGCGCTGCTAGGTTTGACGTCTCCTTTGAGATCGCCGCCGCATGTTGAGACAACCCTTTGGTTACTCTCTCGGTACCTGTGTTGGTAGCTAGCGACGTCCCACATAAAATGGCGACAAACGTGGGGCCACGGCTTCCTCTATCGTGGTCGTGGCTCCTTGCCTCCATCCCGATGTCCGGCCTTATTTGCCGACATTCCTTTGCCTTTGATCGCCCTGTACCCCGAGCGTCCTGATCTCGCCGCTTATGGCTGAGCGATTAATGCCAAGTCGGCAACCCGCAGTGCCACTCCTTTGAGCGAGCGCAGTGTGATTCGTACGCGCGTTCCTGTTTCGAATTAGCGTGCGTCAAGCAACATTTGTTGTTGCGGGAGACCCTTTGTTCTCCATGCTTGAGCCGAACCCCTCACCTGTGTGTATTTGGGTTCCTAGCGCGCCACCAACTTGTCCTGAAGGGAAAATGTATATAGAAGTTTTGATGGTGTTTTTGAAAACCGGGCGGGCTTTTATGTCCGGCGGGGATCGAGGCTTGGCAGAAAAGAGTAGCGACGGATCAGCAGTGCAATCTGGGAATGTAAATATACGCGTTTTCTTTGACTCGAAGTAGTCGCGGACACTCATTTAGAGTCGGACGGTACGCCTGCCAATAACCGTCGATAAGTAGCTAGTACTGCTACTGACGGGCTCCGGGAGCCGGGCCGCGTAAAGGCCTGACCACACTAGCGTAAACAGCGCCGCCGGGCGGCGCCGCCGGGCGGCACCGCCGTCCGGCGTCCCAACGCGAGGAGTCCACATTGGCCTCCGTTTTCCGGGCGTCACGTGACAGCACTGGATCTCGCGATCGCGCCTCCCGTCGGATTTCCCGCTCTTTCGTCGTCTGCTCTTCGTTAGATTCTTCCGTTTCGGCTCTCACCTTTCGCATATATCAGCATCGAAACCGCACTCGCTGCCTACATGGTAGGAGTCCATGATGACCTGGTGATCAGCGTGAATGTGATTATCCTAGCCTGCTCGTTGATCTTGCGACGTCGCCGCGCTCTGAAGGGAAAAAGGCGCAGGTTTTGGGTCCGGCCGAGTTGGTTCTACCGAAACACCGAAGGACAGGTCAGTGCTTTGCTGCCCCGGCCGCCGGCGCGCCAGAGATGAAGGCATGCTTTCGAAAGTCACCAAATCAACACAACATCCGTCACAACACAGACGACATGCAACCAGTGCCGCGGAGAAACTCACTTGTAATTCCGAATTCCTCTTCTATAATTTCCCAGCGGTTGTTCTTAGCGTCGTTATTTATAGTCGGTGACAGGTCAAGAACGAAGTTGAAGCTCCTCCCACCTCTTTCCACTTCAGCGGAGCGAATGGTGGAGAGGAGGTCGCGTCCTCTCCCGCGTCCGCTCTACTAAGGTGGAAAGAGGTGGGAGGAGCTTCCACTTCGTTCTTGACCTGTCACCGACTATAGGTAGTCTGGCTGGGTCTTGTCATATAAAAAGGGAAACAGTCGCACAGTTTCAAGGAACCGCTCCGTTGCGGAAGGCATCGGGGGAAATGGGGATAGCAGACGACACGAAACACGTTCTTCGGAACGTGGAAGACGCGCGGCGGCGGACCGGTTTGAGCGTTGCCATGGCATCGCGACGTCACTATCTACGCCACCTCCCATTGGCTCCTCTCTTCTGCGGCGAGCGGCGGCGCGCTCTGAACCGTGCAAGGAGCGGTTGACTTTGCGGCACCGTCCGTCGCGCCGCGTGAAGCCCAAAACTGGTTTCGGTCGGCAAACGGCAGCGCCGACCGTCGCGCCGCAGGCCTCCGCGACGCCAATGTGGCCGTGCCTTAATTAACCGTCGGCGTCGAGAAGCAGTTTGCATACTGTTGACGCGCTCGCTGTATTCACTGCAGGTATTGCAGTGGGCGCGGAAGGGTTTTTCTTCGGGAAACGATTTGTATCTGCTTGATGCCAACGTACTCCTGCAGCCTGTTTTTGTTTTCCAAGAACGACACTAGTTTTGCGTTCATGGTGGTGGCGCTACGCGGTCTGAGGCGCTTTGTGACAGTGTCAGGGTGAACGAGTGACTCTAAGACTTTCGGAAGTTATGTTGCTCTGAAACCCGGGCGCCATGTAGCCAGAGTACCCTTTGGCGATATCTGTCAGACTCGCGTGATCCAGGTGGAAGAGTGACTCTAAGGCTCTCAGCAGTTATGTTGCTCTGAAACCTGGCCTTGCCTCAAAAGAAGGGTCCACACCGTTGTGAGCCCTTGATCAAACCGTATCGAGTGCAAGACATGTTTTTCTAGCCTCGGTAAACTAGCTAGCTCAAATATTTGGCGAAGCTAGCAGGTTTGAGCGTGTGAGCTGCTGCCCCTTTTGTCTTCCTCCGTGAGGAGCAAGATGGCGGCTATTTTGCGCGGGAACTTGCATCTTCCCCGCTCGCAGACGCGCATGCATGGCGGCTTGTTTCTATCCGCCCCTTCGAAGTCCCCGTATTCCGTTTACCTCGACTTCCGAAGACGGGCCAGCTGCAGACTGTTATCTGTTTTTGGCCACTTATAGTCAACGGACTCTTCCGGTAACTATAAAACCGGCTGTTGTAGGCAGCCTCTGTGTTAGCTGCCTGCGCAACGGATTGAGAACTCGGCGTTTTTTCCTAGAAGCTCTCTCCCCGGTGTCCACATTAAGCGAACTCAATTAGTTTGCTTGGTATGTGGACGCGTTTCGAACGGAGGGGCCCCATTTTATGGCTCTGCTTCCGGTGTCGAAGCGTGTCAGGCCTCATTCACACAGCCGGCGTCTCGCCCCGTCCCGGCGAAAGCGCCGTGGGCGCCGTGCCGAAAACGGGACGGTGCGGGGACGGAGGAGTGTTCGAACCAGCGGCGGCGGAACTGCCGGCGGTGGCTATGTGAATAGGTAAATGCTAGCGGCTGTGCCCCCTTATATTGGGATGGTAGCTTGCGCCACCTAGCTTAGAAACCTTTCTGCACCTTTCAAATTCTGCGTCTAACTTTTGTATCCCGTAAGACTGCATAACCTATTAATTACGTGCGTAATTTCACGCTTCCCCCGATCTCTACTACCAATCTTGTAATCCCCTATTTGTGACTGCTCTGTGGCGGCGTCGACCACCAAATGTAGCGGACGATCGGCGTCGATGGGCGCAGCCACAACTGTTTTGTTCCTTGGAGCTTGCGTTCGGGTCGCCGATAACGATCTTGCATGTTTGAAAACATTTTATTTGCCTCCATGTTTCGAAACAAAAACGACAAGACCCACCGCGAGCACGTTTCACATCACTCATACCTTACGCCACATTTCGGCCCCGATGATCGACGACCGTATTTTCTTTCTTCGGCTGTTCTTCCTTAGAATCGCATTTACGTCTATCGCTATCGCAAAGGAACCGATGTGGTCTCACCATTTCGAGCAGCAGCTTAGCGGTAAATCCAAATCTCGGTATGCCCGTAGTTCAAGAGCCGTAAACATCACACAACGCGCCCGTCGTCTCGCTGGCCTCGCTTTTTCCCGAAAAGAGCTTTGTTGGCTTCGTCGTTAGGGCACAGCACGGTCAATTCTCCCTCCCGCG
This sequence comes from Ixodes ricinus, assembly GCA_037355805.1. Taxonomy (NCBI): domain Eukaryota; kingdom Metazoa; phylum Arthropoda; class Arachnida; order Ixodida; family Ixodidae; genus Ixodes; species Ixodes ricinus. The sequence continues at coordinate 22,497 of JAZHYW010011739.1, forward strand.
GCTGTGCCCATGGTCACCCAACTGTTTGAGAATCCGCCAGATTCAGCGAAAGTTTCCTATTTTGTGATTGGCCGTCCCTCGACGGGGCGGGGCGCCGGCGTTCCCGGCGCTTCCCGGTCTCCCGCCGGTGCCGGGGACGTTGAACATCCTCGTTCGGCCCATTTCGGGTCCGGCGGCCCGATTTCGGTCGGAAACCGGTCCCAACACCCTCTCCCCGGCGGAAAAGCTGCCCGGCGCTTTCGCCGGGCCGTGAGAAAAAGACGGTTGTGTGAATGAAGCCTCACTCTGGCGTATGTCCTCTGGCCGCTCGTCGGGTCCGTTTCCCAACTGAGCACCTTCTTGTCACCGTTGACAAACTGGCCACCTTTTTTGTGGTTCTTTTTTTGTTTGTCGTTTGCTCCTGCCCGTTTCTGCCGCCCTTGCAGCCCCCGGGCAGGCGAGCGTCGGTTGCGCGCGCCCCCTCGTTTGGAGGCTGCGGCGCCCTTTCTTCCCTTTTGGGAGGGCTGCGGCCGGTTCTGGGCGTGTTGGTTGCTGGCATTACGACTTCGCAGGTCTGCTCTGAGAGTCGTCCACCCTCCCCCCTTCACCAGCCCACTGCGGCCGAGATGGCGCCGAGCCCCCCGGGCGGCGTGTCTGGGACTTCCCCTGCTGGTCTCCGCCAGTAGCCGGCGGTCGTTGGTCTTTTTGGTGCTTCCGCCTTCACGACCGCCTCACCGCCCTCCACTGCAGGCCAGCTCGTACCGCGACACCTGTGTCCAGCTGTATCAGCACGGCGCCTGGGATGCTGTGCGAGGTTGTGATGGCCGCGTTCGTGCACCTGGACTGGAACTTTTCCGGGTCTTCGGTCTGCGGGCCAGCTGTTGACGGCGGACACTGCGAAGACGCGCGCTGGGTGTCGCGTGTATTTGCTGGGGGTGCGCAGAGATATATATTATTTTATGAGAGCAGGTGGGCATCCTTTATTTCTTATTGAGACCCACCTACCATTTTAAGGAGGGGGGATGTGGGGATTCCTGTGGTCTCCTTTCCCCAGTGGCTGTGATAACGGCCGCGGGTCGGAACGCTCGGCCGCCTTCGCCGTGAGCTCCGACCTGTTCGTGAGGCGGAGGGCCGCCTGGCTTGGGGGCCCTCCTCTCACTCTCTCCCGGGGGGACCTCTTTCCGTCCCCCCGCTCGGATGCGAATCACTGCTGACAGGCGAGGAGGCTTTCGCCTCTTGTTTTCCCGCTTTCGGGAGAGGGACTCGTCCGGGTGACCGCGAAAGAGATAGGACGTGTGTCGGCGACTTCTCCGACGCTTCCCCGGTCTTGGCTCTCCGGAACCCCGCGTCTGGCAGGTAAGGACCTTTTCTTACCTTGCCGGCGCGGGGGGCATTTTGGATGGGGACATTAGTAGTTCATTTTGAAGAGTGTTTTAATAAATGCTCTTGGACTCTGTCCTTACTCTGGTACGTGTGTCTTCTCTTCCGCTATATTCGAGAGAGTGAGACAAGGTAGACGATCATTGGCACCGACGGAGGTAATTTATCGAACCGACCCGCGGTAATGTAGCCCTAAACGTCGTCTATATTGCCGCGGAGATGTGGGGACCGCGCTACTAGGTTTGACGTCTCCTTTGAGATCGCCGCCGCTGTTGAGACAACCCTTTGGTTACTCTATCGGTACCTGTGTTGGTAGCTAGCGACATCCCACAAGTTTGATAGAGTCCAGTGCTGGAAAAATACTTCTTTTCATATATTCCATTTGAACAATGACTCAGAAGTACCTACACGGTTGATTTAAAACGTTTAATTATATTTAAAGGAAAATATTTTTCTATATAAAATTGTATATCAGGTTTGGAAAATAAAAGAATACAAACAATTGCCACCTGAACACTTTTTCTCCATTATAGCCACTTTGTATATATAAATAGTATAGTTTTGGTTGTAATGCCCTAATGTTTTAAGCTTAATACATTGTTTATATGAAGTGTCCTCATGCTTGGGAAGTGTCAACCTTTTGTTGTCATCACAAAAATAAAAGATTTAAAATAATTACATAGGGGTGTATATGTTCCAAATGCAGCACATAAAAAAAATCTCGGCTATGCTATTTTTAATATATATTTATAATTGTACCCCAATACGTTGTTTTTTTTTTACATAAGTTTAATTTGGGGTTTTTAAAGTAAAGCGTGTAGAGCGAGGTCACTTGACCAACACGGGAAAGCACGCCGCCAGCGTTTGCCCGCGACAATTAAGGGAAGAACGAATTGAACAACGTAAGATTACGAATTATGTCACCTTTAGCCGATTACTGTCCAGGAATGCAGATATTGTTGTAACTTCTGCTGCTATTGCACGCGCGGAACGAGCGTGAGGCAGCATGGCTTGAGTAAGTTTATCACTGCGTGAATCTGAAACCGAAACTGATCGGGGGCATGCCGTGTGGTGTTACTTTAGCCCAGGGGTCTCCAAATTTTTGGCTAAAGGGCCGGATCGGGGATTCGTCGCGGTCTCGAGGGCCGGGAAATAAATAAGTAAATACAAACAAGGAAACAGCAAATAAATATCATATATAATCATTTAAATACAAAATTATTTAGAGTAGCCACGAAAAAAGAATCTAAGACAATCATGAATACATATACTTTATATTAAAATGTAATTTAGCTAAGAATAGATTGCACAATTATTGGGACAAATAACAACTCATCAATTGAAGCGCCTATACTTCGTTTCAGCTTCGGTCGAGACGCAGCCAAAGCTACAAGCGCAGAGCTCCGGGCTTTCAGCATCCCTGCCAAGCACGCGCGCTCGTGCAGTGCAAGCACTGATTCCAGAGCCACATGCTCGCGCTTGTAGCATCGGCTGCGTCTGGACCGAGCTGAATCCGAAGTATAGGAACTTTGGCATGTTCACAAGGGCCCAACACTAATCAGAATGGTAGAACTGATGCTGACAATATGCAATAGTCATATATATATATTATGCTGTCATAAAATATACGCTGCAACAGAAAGGAATTGCAGCATACGATTAGTTACACAGATATGAATCAGGGGACTACGAATAGATGTTGCTGGTGATTTCGATGTCCAATGAATAATATGGCGAGAGGACCTGCGTTACAACAGGCAGCCTCTTCTCGTTCTTCGTGGTGGCGCGGCTGGTGCGCGGCGCCGTTTCTTTACTTTGGGCGCTGGTAACAGCAGACTTGCTGGAGCGGGCCACGGGACAGGCTTCATTGGAAGGACCACGGTCAGTCACGGGCCGGTCGTAAGACCTCCGCGGGCCGGATTTGGCCCGCGGGCCGGGGTACTGGAGACCCCTGCTTCCGCCGATTGCTTTCATATCATGTTGCCCTTCGAAGCGCTACATTAAGAGAGGTGTCTAGCCTGCCAATTTTAATACATAGACCGCTTGTATACCAATAATACTTGCAAACACTTTTTGCATTCATCTAGTAATCAGTAGCAGTCACTTGCCTAATCCTTGTCAGAATGTGGTAGGACAAATATACGATTCGGGTCGGTGGGGTAGTTTGAGTAGAGAGTCGCGGATGTGTTGTGTTGGAGTTGTTTGTGCCTTGTTGTACTGCTGACATGTATGTGCCTTTAGTAGTGTTCGGTATCTTGATGGTGTGTGTGCGTTGTTGTATGTGTAGTAGGTTGTTGAATAGCATGAGTTCGTGCATAAGTATTTTTTTTAGTGCCACCTAGCGGTTACTACTACACCTCCTAGGTGGCGCAAGCTGCCACTTTGATTCAATAAGCTAAGTGTCGAGCAGTCCTGTAGCTATTGATTTACAAACAGCTGGCCTGGCTGGCCTGCGGTTCACGGGTCTTCCTACGTCTCTGCTTCTCAGTTCGATAACAATCATAATAATTGTGCCACTCAGCCGACTCAGCTACCTAAATGCTCGTTTTGTGTCGAAGAGGTGCGAAGTGCAGGCACACACGCGCACGAATGGATAACCCACGCCGGTAAAGGTAAGCCCAAACTGAAAAGAAAGAAAATAGCGGTAGCGTTGATGCGGAGTTGAACGCCTCTCGTCGGTGACGACGAAGGCGCCCAACGATTCATCGCCACACACGACAAGCATACGTTGTGTTCAATAAAGTCAGCATGACCATTCCTCGTGTAACGATTTCTTTTTTGAGTGTTCAACGCCGGTGGTAAAAATAGTCAATCTATACTTCGTTTCAGCTTGGGTCCAGACGCAGCCGATGCTACAAGCACGAGCGTGTGGCCCTGAATAGTGCTTGCATTGCACGAGCGCGCGTGCTTGGCAGGGACGCTGGAAGCCCGGAGCTCGCGCTTGTAGCATCGGCTGTGTCTGGACCCAAGCTGAAACGAAGTATAGCGAGATACCGTCGGGGCCGATCGCGGCAATTCCGGCACACACACTGCCGTCCTTACATGATATAGGTACGGTAGCGGTGTCTGGGGACGGATTTTTAGAGTGTCTGAAGGCGCTTAAAACACGCCGAATAGGCGTATGCGCTCTATTCTCTCACTCGGCCGAAAAGCCGTGCTCTTCGTTAGGCCTTACCGGGGAATTCGAGCCTCGCTAACCGGACCGCCATGTTGCTTTTGGTGGGGGTCACATTTCACTACCTGCTTTTTTGACGACGTGTGGGTTCGTCATTTTTACCCTGGGGTCGTTATATTTGGGACAACGTTTTACCACCTCAAAGGTAGTCACGCATGACCACCTTTTTTCTTAGAGTGATCAAACATCTAGTTGATAGCTTCTCAAGGAGCCGGGCACCAGTATAAAGGCCCCTCCACCTGCGATGACGCATATATTTTCTATAGGCGTTACACGAGCGAGGAAATACCTCGTGACCTGATAAAGAACTAGCTAACCAAGACTCTGCTCCAAGGGCTCTATCGGCTTGCACAGAGCTAATCAGTCCTGACAAATCTTCCACTTTATTCTTCACACTTCTGCAGTTCAATACCATCACTATAACATTTCTGCGACCAAGATTCCTGGTAGCATTTGCAGGCGTCAAGTACGCTTCGAAGCGACAACTTTCTCTTCTCCAGCGTGCCAAGTGAACAGGCTACCGTTCGTGTATTATAAGTATCGTCATAAGTTAATTTGACCTTGGTGTTTGGACCCTCCTTTTTAGTTTCCGCGCATGCCCGAAGATGACGACGCTTTCCCCTTACTTCCATAGAGTGGTCATCAGATAAACAGACAAGCAGAGCCTTTCAGCCTGTAGCGCGTTCCGCATGACTTCTGTTTTTGCGTCACGGGAAGGAAATCCTATAAGTACGAGGCCGAGGTTTCCCTGCGTGCTGTCTCGCGAGCCGATGTTGTGTTTTTCAGTGGAAGATGCTTTTACGTCCAGTTGTTTTTCGAAAAATGTCTACCATACCACTTTCTTTTAGCTGAGCTGTTGGTGTCAGGCACGCCCACCGTCTATGGTGCCTGCACTAGTAAGGTTACTTTGCCTGTTGTTGTTATCTTGTTATCTGAGCTATCGATTCTGGCGCTCGGCGTCCAAGACTTGGTTACTGAGGCTGCTGGAGAAACTTCTCACACGCTTCGAAGCTTCGGAACAGAATCGGAAATTCAAATTCGATCTCATCTATTGAAACTTTAGTTTCAATAGGGTGAGAGCCTCTCATTAGTTTGTGTAATACGCTGCTCTAATCTCTCGTTGATTGAGTTTATGCTACAGTTCAGGGCCTCTTCGGCCATCAAGGATTGCCTTCACCCGCTCCTTAGTCAGCCGGACCGGGCTTTCCTCTACCATCGCCGAAGACCGAAGAGTAGAAGGATAAGAATACAGAAGCGAATCAAAGCGAGCCGTAACACACTCACAGACCGCTCCCGAGCGAGGCAGCACCGCAAGGTAAACACAGCTGCGTCTTACTTTGGAATAGCAATGTTTTTGCCAACCTTTCTGTCTGTCTGTCCCTTTCTGTGTCTGTTCCTTCTACTAAAAGTTTCCAATTTCTTCCACCACAGTCTCAGGTGTTAGATGACATGACCAGACTGCGAGCAGGACTGGTGAGCGCGTGGCCGCATGCCTTGGCTGCTATCTGGCCCACTGACTGGGACAGTGTTTTTGGCGTCAAGTTCATATTGTATTTGCCCCTCTTCCACTATAATGCCCTCACGGGCGTTGTGGAGTTATTTAAATAAATAAACAAAGCATTTCCATATGCAATTAATGCGTACAGAAACGAAGTGACGTGGCAGCGAGCTCTCAACTCTCGCTTCAAAATTAGTCAGCGAGAAGCGAAATGCGTATTGCGCTAGTGACGTCAGGGCCCCTGCACGGCCAAGGGAACTGTAGTTGCGAGCATCGCCGCTTGGTGACGTTAACGCGGGACAAATCGCCAAGTAGTAATACCTGAGGACTGTGCACCGTGCGGCTTATACAAAGCTTGCCCGTAACGTTATCTGCGGATATGCCGGTATTTTATGGGCCGTGAGCGTTCGGTTCACCATGTTAGTCTCACACCGCAGAAGTATAAGTGCCAGTAAGTATAGAGATAACCGTCAGTACCCAGCTATGGCGACAGGTGCAAGCTGCGTATATAGGGTATTCACCGGGTGCCATATTTGAGCACATTATTCACAGTGAATTCGGGGGGGGGAGGGGGGAGCGGTATGGCTGACCTGGCAGAAGTCCATGGGTCCTCAGATATCGAAGCTCCTATCTATCGTCTGCTAAGAACGGCGATCTTGGTTGTGTGGAAATGTACGTTGCGGAAGCACTGTGGATTACTTCGCCAAGCTTCGTGATTCCGTTGAAGCCCGAGTTGTCTATATATTTAGCGCTGTGCTTCCGTGAGTGGTGCTGGGGCGGGATTCAACGCCATAAGTACATCGCCCTTCCAACTACCAGGTGGTATTAAAAAATCGTTTTTATTCGGTTTAAAATTAATTTTTTTGTTATTTACGATCGGAAGATTGGTGCTTTTAAAGTGATTACAGAATGTAGTTTCATGCTAAACAAAGAAATTAGAGCTAACAAATTTTGTTTCCGTACCCCTTTTATGGTAAGCAGTTGAAATGCTTTGAAATGTAAACGTAGTTGTATAGACCCCTTTCGAAAGTCACGTGGTGATTATAAGGTCGAAACCACTGCACAATCGCGGAACAACTGACACCGTGGGACGTGCAAGTCATTCTGTAAGATAGTCGGAACGCGTCCAACGCTAGGAGGCGACGAGCCAACAAAACAGCGTCGAAAGTGAAATGTCGCTGCGCTCACCACCTTTTTCTGTGGAGGGTTTTCCTTCTACCCCTACCAAGCGCATAAACGGTGCCGTGACGTTTGCAGTTTTAGGTCACCATTGTGCAGGAATCACACAACTGCCAACAAAGGGCAGTCTTTGGAGAATTTGTTTTTCGACGCTACTATGAAAAAATATATATATTGGATCGTGATCGCTGACGTCTCAGGTGACTGTTCCAGCAATCTAAACGTCTGTGTTGGTATTAGCGCAAAAAAGGATCAATAGTATTTGGCGTATATATGATAACTACTTGTGGCGGACGTAATGACGTTGTCGAAGCCAGCGCAGTTTAGGGAAGTTGTAAGTGTTGAAGTTTGAGGTGCGGCTCTAAGTACGTTAACGTTGAAACCACCCCTAAAATCAAATACCTATTTACGGACACGTATTCCATAAATTGTTCGAGAAATAAATAAATATGCCAGGATTAGCCGTTGGTGGGCAGTACATGACAGATATGAAGGTAGTATCCTGTTTCAAGCTAAACTTTGGTTGTCATCGTATGTTCTGGTTTCTAAGATTCCTGAACGTAGCGCGCAGAAAAGCAGCGGGGATGCACTGCTTCGAGCCAGTCGCAATTACAAAACACTCGGTTTCTTTTTAAAGCTGTAGGCAAAGTTTGTTTTATTAAGCGTTTATTTTCAATGGCATATTTATCTGCTGTTTTATATCCGTGCAAACACTACAAATTTAGCCAGCGGGTTTGTGTTATTAATATTAGGAACAAAGATGCTTTATAGCGAAAGCGCTACAATACTTACCGTGAGATACTCTGTAGACGATCGCCTATGTTGTTGACGCTTGTAGGGATTTGAACATGTGGATAACTTGGGGAAAGAAGCGGCGCCGGGAGCGATTGCTGTGCAAGGCATGGGACTTGAGGTGCGTGGAATGGAACAGATCAGCCATGGCGACGTAAGCCGCCGAGCATCAGGCTCGAGAATTATCCACCATGACTCGGCACCTTTCTCCTGGACAAGCGCTGAGCGACAAGTCCAAGCTATTTATATAAAAATCTTGTTTACTAATATTAAAATATTATCAAAGCAACATATTCACTCGATCTCTAATGATGAAAATATCGAGGTTTATTCTATAATAAAAACGCGTTTAAAATAATTAAGCGCACAGTCTTCTTGCAGACACACCGCAGAAAGTAAAACCAAATTCTAACAAAGCTTAGTTTTAATACAAAAAATTATACATGAAGAACACTTCTGTGCTCAAAACGCCACCGAAGAAAAGACATAACTACGTGAGAGTTTATTCACACGCTATTGGGAAACTCTGACAGCGCTGCTATAGTGTACAAATACACGGGCGGAAACCTATTGGTTTCCGAGCGCATATTGGAGCACTCCATCGGAGTGTAATCGTTGAATTGAGCTTCGGAAGCCATTCGGTCCAACCTGACTTGGGTTGGAGTCAGACGAAACGAGAAATCTCCTCAGGGTCAACTCCCGAGGCTCGAAGCGTCGTCCAGGCAACTGTCCGTGGCGCCCATAACCGAAGAGATGGAGCAGTTGAACGCCGACGCAAAGGCTGGAGTGTTCCTCAGGGGAATGTTGCACTGGGTCTTCATTCGAGCGGCCTGCCGGGGAAGGCAGCACGAACAATCATTAGCAGCTAGAAGACAAGGCCTCCCCCCAAACGTCATCACTTCGAGGCAGCGCCACCTGGCTTGCGTCAGCGTCGCTGCCAGCGTGTGTTGAATCATCACACAATGATAGAGATGGTGGCACGCGGTGACGTCAAGACTAGCGTCTCTCATCGAGCCATGTTTGTCGCTCGGGTCGGGGATTCACTAGCGATTACGTAACGCGCACGTCACGTCTTCTATACCCTGCGTCAACTATTTTAATATTATTAATAATAATAATAACTCTATTCTTCACCACAGGTAATGTGGTGGATGGGAGGTATGAAGAAAAGCTGCATGAACGCAGCCTGACGAAGCTCGGACCCCCATTCAGCAGCTAGGACACGACACATAATATTTATTTTTACAATGAGCATATTTTTTCGTGCATTTATATATGTTGCATAAATAACATACGCATGATCATGATTTAAAAAACAATTCGAGGATATTATTCTTCGATAGTCTTGTATAACATCTATATTTCGAATAAAATTAATCATTTCATAATATAGGTAGGTGGCGTGTAGCAGTGTAGCTTATTTTTCTGCATTTCGGAATCTGCCAAGGCTGGCGATGTCTAGGATGAGTAATAGAAACTTTTTCCTATTAAATCAGCACGTTCACATATTAGATCGCTTCGTCCACATGCCGCATACTTATACGTGATTGTTAATCGATAATCATGCATTTGATGTATGCTAAGAATTTTCTAGAATTTGAACAATGGTTGTGTTGGATGTATATAAGGAGACATTTGCGATTATTCTCACGACTTTTTTTCTGGAATAAATGCATTGCATTTAAATCTGGCCTGGATCTATTGACCCAGTTGCTATGTTAGAATAGCACAAATGGTAATAGAATACCAACTGTATAGCACCCTTTTTACACTCGCAGGGAGAACATGTCTATATCTATTTGATGAATCCTACTACTTTTCCTATATTGGCGCAAAGGCATTTAATGGGGATCATTCCACCAAGCAAGTGTTCAGAAAAACCACTCCAAGCAATTTGTTACTATGTACAAACTCAATATTTAAAGATCTATAGTTGAGGGGTGGCAATGCTTCTCGCCGGAACCACGTGGTTCGGAACGTGACTGCTTTTCCTTTGGGTACATTTATCTCTTAGATATTTATTTCTGACCATACTTTTGAACTTTAAAAGAAGCGCTTTGGCTTTATTTCTGTAACTTTGCTCACAACTGTCTAGTAAATATGCTTTTCTGTGTCATCCGCATAGATGATATATTTGAGACTAGGATCTATGCATTACGAAGTCATTGAATATGTAGCAGAAATGAAGCGGGCCCTAAGATGCGGCCTTGTGGGACTCCTGACGATATCTTTGAAAGGGTTGATTTTGGGTCATTAATTACCAAGAACTGAGAATCGATATCGTAGATATGATTTTATAAGTGCAAGCGGAAGATCGCGGATACCATAAGCAAATAGTTTTTCTGACAAAATAGCTCTGATTAACGCAATCAAAGGCTTTGCTCAAATCTATAAATATGTCAATTTCTTTCCCTTCGGAGTTTCTACGTACACATTCTTTCTGAACTAAAAATTTCTACTTTCTCTAGACCGATTTCTCCGGAAGCCAAATTTAGGTTCTCTTATGAGGAAATGTTTGTCACATAAATTTACAATCCGTGAGTGATTTTTTTTGAACCTGTAGAAAATACTGCAAGTATAGATATAGGACGACAATTCCCTAAATCGTTTTTGTCTCCAGCTTTAAACAAAGTTATGACCTTCGCAACTTGCATGTTTTGCGGAAAAGTACCAGATGATAAGGCGAGGTTGTATGTAAAAGTTAGGCATAGGGCCCAATGATATCGATTACGTATTTTGCACTGGTTCTAATTTGTTGATCGTCTGCATCACGAATCCTGACTGTTATTTGCACATAGCGATAGAGCAAGCAATCTTACATCCGTGGGGAATAGGAAGAGTGATCCTGGAGTTGATAGATATTTTTGATTGACTTTAAGCAGTAGGAACTGGTACCTATATTCTCAAAAAAAAGTTAAGGCTGCGGTCCCACGGCAGCCATCTTGAACAAGGCGTTAGTTCAACCAATAGATGGCGAC
>JAZHYW010011740.1:0-105425 GCA_037355805.1 Ixodes ricinus
CATTCATTATTTGTTGCCAATTTGCCTGGAGCCAGAGCTGGTTGATCTGACATCCTTCTGAAGGTCTCAGCCGAACGTAGAGGGACAAACGAAGGAGGGGAGAAAAAAGACACACACTGCTGGACTATCAGCCTTTTACTGACACCGTCAATAAATCTGAAACCAGAGTGAATCCAGAAGATTTGTTACGCATGTCGGAAGACTACACACATTCAATATTTGTTGTAATTGCCCCGCGAGGCACTGAGCTGGTTGATTTGACATGCTTCTGAGAAAGGTCTCAGCCGAACGTAGAGGGACAAACAGAAGGAGGAGAAAAAAAGACACACACTGCTGGACTATCAACCTTTTACTGCAGCACCGTAATAAATCTGAAACCATAGTGAATCCAGAAGATTTGTTATGGTGTCAGAAGATTCCACATTCAATATTTGCTTAGTAATTGCCTGGAGCATGAGCTGGTTAGGTTTGACATGCTTCTGAAGGTCTACACAGCTGAACGTAGAGGGACAAACGAAGGAGGAAAAAAAGACACACGCTGCTGGACTATCAACCTTTTACTGACACCGTAATAAATCTGGAAGCCATAGTGAATCAGAAGATTTGTTATGGTTGTCAGAAGACTACACATTCAATATTTGTTGTAATTGCCTGGATGCTATGAGCTGGTTGATTTGACATGCTTCTGAAGGTCTCCAGCTGAACGTAGAGGGACAAACCGAAGGAGGGAGAAAAAAATGACAGCCGCTGCTGCAACATCCTGTAACGCTCTGAACTAGAGCGCAGCTCTTGAGGATGAAGGCTGAAGGACCACTGAGTGAATCAGAAGCTCCTCCCCCTGCTCTCAACTGCCTCATCACTACCAAATACTCCTCCTCACCTCCATCTCCCTGCCGCTCGTTCCGTCCTGCATCTCCTGCGCTCCTCCTTGATCCTCCCCTTCCTTCCCCCTGCCCGTCCTCCTCGCCTTCCGCACGTCGTCGCTCCCCCGCCGCCTCCCTCCCCTCCTCCTCCTTCCCCTCCTCCTTCCTCCTCCCCCTCCTTCCTCCTCACTTCCTCCTCCTCCCATCCTGACTCCTCATTCCGCCTCCTCCTTCCTCCTCCCCCTCCGACACTCCTACCTCCTCCTCCTCCCTCCTGCCATATATCGCGTTCGGTGCATTGTGGGATATTTCCCATGATGCACCGTGCTGCCTGACGCTGACGGCGATGCTGCTGCTGACGCCGTCTCCAGCTGAAACGTAGAGGGACAAACGAAGGAGCGAGCTAAAAAGCACACACACTGCTGGACTATCAACCTTTTACTGACACCGTAATAAATCTGAAACCATAGTGAATCCAGAAGATTTGTTATGGTGTCAGAAGACTACACATTCAATATTTGCTTAGTAATTGCCTGGAGCTGAGCTGGTTGATTTGACATGCTTCTGAAGATCTACACAGCTGAACGTAGAGGGACAAACGAAGGAGGGGAGAAAAAAAAAGACACACGCTGCTGGACTATCAACCTTTTACTGACACCATAATAAATCTGAAACCATAGTGAATCCAGAAGATTTGTTATAGCTGTCAGAAGACTACACATTCAATATTTGTTGTAATTGCCTGGAGCTGAGCTGGTTGATTTGACATGTCTTCTGAAGGTCTCAGCTGAACGTAGAGGGACAAACGAAGGAGGAAAAAAAGACACACACTGCTGGACTATCAACCTTTTACTGACACCGTAATAAATCTGAAACCATAGTGAATCCAGAAGATTTGTTATGGTGTCAGAAGACTACACATTCAATATTTGTTGTAATTGCCTGGAGCTGAGCTGGTTGATTTGACATGCTTCTGAAGGTCTCCAGCTGAACGTGAGAGGACAAACGAAGGAGGAGAAAAAAGGCACACACTGCTGGACTATCAACCTTTTACTGACACCGTAATAAATCTGGAAACCATAGTGAATCCAGAAGATTTGTTATGGTGTCAGAAGACTACACATTCAATATTTGTTGTAATTGCCTGGAGCTGAGACTGGTTGATTTGACATGCTTCTGAAGGTCTCCAGCTGAACGTAGAGGGACAAACGAAGGAGGGGAGAAAAAAGACACACACTGCTGGACTATCAACCTTTTACTGACACCGTAATAAATCTGAAACCATAGTGAATCCAGAAGATTTGTTATGGTGTCAGAAGACTACACATTCAATATTTGTAGTAATTGCCTGGAGCTGAGCTGGTTGATTTGACATGCTTCTAGAAGGTCTCCAGCTGAACGTAGAGGACAAACGAAGGAGGGAGAAAAAAGACACACACTGCTGGACTATCAACCTTTTACTGACACACGTAATAAATCTGAAACCATAGTGAATCCAGAAGATTTGTTATGGTGTCAGAAAACTACACATTCAATATTTGTTAGTAATTGCCTGGAGCTGAGCTGGTTGATTTGACATGCTTCTGAAGGTCTCCAGCTGAACGTAGAGGGACAAACGAAGGAGGGAGAAAAAAAGCACACACTGCTGGACTATCAACCTTTTACTGACACCGTAATAAATCTGAAACCATAGTGAATCCAGAAGATTTGTTATGGTGTCAGAAGACTACCATTCAATATTTGTTGTAATTGCCTGGAGCTGAGCTGGTTGATTTGACATGCTTCTGAAGGTCTCCAGCTGAACGTAGAGGGACAAACGAAGGAGGGAGAAAAAAAGACCACACTGCTGGACTATCAACCTTTTACTGACACCGTAATAAATCTGAAACCATAGTGAATCCAGAAGATTTGTTATGGTGTCAGAAGACTACGCATTCAATATTTGTAGTCATTGCCTGAGCTGAGCTGGTTGATTTGACATGCTTCTGAAGGTCTCCAGCTGAACGTAGAGGGACAAACGAAGGAGGGAGAAAAAAAGACACACACTGCTGGACTATCAACCTTTTACTGACACCGTAATAAATCTGAAACCATAGTGAATCCAGAAGATTTGTTATGGTGTCAGAAGACTACACATTCAATATTTGCTAGTAATTGCCTGGAGCTGAAGCTGGTTGATTTGACATGCTTCTGAAGGTCTCCAGCTGAACGTAGAGGGACAAACGCAAGGAGGAGAAAAAAGACACACACTGCTGGACTATCAACCTTTTACTGACACCGTAATAAATCTGAAACCATAGTGAATCCAGAAGACTTGTATGGTGTCAGAAGACTACCATTCAATATTTGTAGTAATTGCCTGGAGCTGAGCTGGTTAATTTGACATGCTTACTGAAGGTCTCCAGCTGAACGTAGAGGACAAACGAAAGGAGGGAGAAAAAAAGACACACACTGCTGGACTATCAACCTTTCACTGACACCGTAATAAATCTGAAACCATAGTGAATCCAGAAGATTTGTTATGGTGTCAGAAGACTACACATTCAATATTTGTAGTAATTGCCTGGAGCTGAGCTGGTTGATTTGACATGCTTCTGAAGGTCTCCAGCTGAACGTAGAGGGACAAACGAAGGAGGGGAGAAAAAAAGACACACACTGCTGGACTATCAACCTTTTACTGACACCGTAATAAATCTGAAACCATAGTGAATCCAGAAGATTTGTTATGGTGTCAGAAGACTACACATTCAATATTTGTAGTAATTGCCTGGAGCTGAGCTGGTTGATTTGACATGCTTCTGAAGGTCTCCAGCTGAACGTAGAGACAAACGAAGGAGGGAGAAAAAAGACACACACTGCTGGACTATCAACCTTTTACTGACACCGTAATAAATCTGAAACCATAGTGAATCCAGAAGATTTGTTATGGTGTCAGAAGACTACACATTCAATATTTGTTGTAATTGCCTGGAGCTGAGCTGGTTGATTTGACATGCTTCTGAAGGTCTCCAGCTGAACGTAGAGGGACAAACGAAGGAGGGGAGAAAAAGACACACACTGCTGGACTATCAACCTTTTACTGACACCGTAATAAATCTGAAACCATAGTGAATCCAGAAGATTTGTTATGGTGTCAGAAGACTACACATTCAATATTTGTAGTAATTGCCTGGAGCTGAGCTGGTTGATTTGACATGCTTCTGAAGGTCTCAGCTGAACGTAGAGTGACAAACGAAGGAGGGGAGAAAAAAGACACACACTGCTGGACTATCAACCTTTTACTGACACCGTAATAAATCTGAAACCATAGTGAATCCAGAAGATTTGTTATGGTGTCAGAAGACTACACATTCAATATTTGTAGTAATTGCCTGGAGCTGAGCTGGTTGATTTGACATGCTTCTGAAGGTCTCCAGCTGAACGTAGAGGGACAAACGAAGGAGGGAGAAAAAAAGACACACACTGCTGGACTATCAACCTTTTACTGACACCGTAATAAATCTGAAACCATAGTGAATCCAGAAGATTTGTTATGGTGTCAGAAGACTACACATTCAATATTTGTATGTAATTGCCTGGAGCTGAGCTGGTTGATTTGACATGCTTCTGAAGGTCTCCAGCTGAACGTAGAGGGACAAACGAAGGAGGAGAAAAAAAGACACACACTGCTGGACTATCAACCTTTTACTGACACCGTAATAAATCTGAAACCATAGTGAATCCAGAAGATTTGTTATGGTGTCAGAAGACTACACATTCAATATTTGTAGTAATTGCCTGGAGCTGAGCTGGTTGATTTGACATGCTTCTGAAGGTCTCCAGCTGAACGTAGAGGGACAAACGAAGGAGGAGAAAAAAAGACACACACTGCTGGACTATCAACCTTTTACTGACACCGTAATAAATCTGAAACCATAGTGAATCCAGAAGATTTGTTATGGTGTCAGAAGACTACACATTCAATATTTGTAGTAATTGCCTGGAGCTGAGCTGGTTGATTTGACATGCTTCTGAAGGTCTCCAGCTGAACGTAGAGGGACAAACGAAGGAGGGGAGAAAAAAGACACACACTGCTGGACTATCAACCTTTTACTGACACCGTAATAAATCTGAAACCATAGTGAATCCAGAAGATTTGTTATGGTGTCAGAAGACTACACATTCAATATTTGTAGTAATTGCCTGGAGCTGAGCTGGTTGATTTGACATGCTTCTGAAGGTCTCCAGCTGAACGTAGAGGGACAAACGAAGGAGGGAGAAAAAAGACACACACTGCTGGACTATCAACCTTTTACTGACACCGTAATAAATCTGAAACCATAGTGAATCCAGAAGATTTGTTATGGTGTCAGAAGACTACACATTCAATATTTGTAGTAATTGCCTGGAGCTGAGCTGGTTGATTTGACATGCTTCTGAAGGTCTCCAGCTGAACGTAGAGGGACAAACGAAGGAGGAGAAAAAAAGACACACACTGCTGGACTATCAACCTTTTACTGACACCGTAATAAATCTGAAACCATAGTGAATCCAGAAGATTTGTTATGGTGTCAGAAGACTACACATTCAATATTTGTAGTAATTGCCTGGAGCTGAGCTGGTTGATTTGACATGCTTCTGAAGGTCTCCAGCTGAACGTAGAGGGACAAACGAAGGAGGGAGAAAAAAAGACACACACTGCTGGACTATCAACCTTTTACTGACACCGTAATAAATCTGAAACCATAGTGAATCCAGAAGATTTGTTATGGTGTCAGAAGACTACACATTCAATATTTGTAGTAATTGCCTGGAGCTGAGCTGGTTGATTTGACATGCTTCTGAAGGTCTCCAGCTGAACGTAGAGGGACAAACGAAGGAGGGAGAAAAAAAGACACACACTGCTGGACTATCAACCTTTTACTGACACCGTAATAAATCTGAAACCATAGTGAATCCAGAAGATTTGTTATGGTGTCAGAAGACTACACATTCAATATTTGTAGTAATTGCCTGGAGCTGAGCTGGTTGATTTGACATGCTTCTGAAGGTCTCCAGCTGAACGTAGAGGGACAAACGAAGGAGGGGAGAAAAAAAGACACACACTGCTGGACTATCAACCTTTTACTGACACCGTAATAAATCTGAAACCATAGTGAATCCAGAAGATTTGTTATGGTGTCAGAAGACTACACATTCAATATTTGTAGTAATTGCCTGGAGCTGAGCTGGTTGATTTGACATGCTTCTGAAGGTCTCCAGCTGAACGTAGAGGGACAAACGAAGGAGGGAGAAAAAAAGACACACACTGCTGGACTATCAACCTTTTACTGACACCGTAATAAATCTGAAACCATAGTGAATCCAGAAGATTTGTTATGGTGTCAGAAGACTACACATTCAATATTTGTAGTAATTGCCTGGAGCTGAGCTGGTTGATTTGACATGCTTCTGAAGGTCTCCAGCTGAACGTAGAGGGACAAACGAAGGAGGAGAAAAAAAGACACACACTGCTGGACTATCAACCTTTTACTGACACCGTAATAAATCTGAAACCATAGTGAATCCAGAAGATTTGTTATGGTGTCAGAAGACTACACATTCAATATTTGTAGTAATTGCCTGGAGCTGAGCTGGTTGATTTGACATGCTTCTGAAGGTCTCCAGCTGAACGTAGAGGGACAAACGAAGGAGGGAGAAAAAAGACACACACTGCTGGACTATCAACCTTTTACTGACACCGTAATAAATCTGAAACCATAGTGAATCCAGAAGATTTGTTATGGTGTCAGAAGACTACACATTCAATATTTGTAGTAATTGCCTGGAGCTGAGCTGGTTGATTTGACATGCTTCTGAAGGTCTCCAGCTGAACGTAGAGGGACAAACGAAGGAGGGGAGAAAAAAGACACACACTGCTGGACTATCAACCTTTTACTGACACCGTAATAAATCTGAAACCATAGTGAATCCAGAAGATTTGTTATGGTGTCAGAAGACTACACATTCAATATTTGTAGTAATTGCCTGGAGCTGAGCTGGTTGATTTGACATGCTTCTGAAGGTCTCCAGCTGAACGTAGAGGGACAAACGAAGGAGGGGAGAAAAAAAGACACACACTGCTGGACTATCAACCTTTTACTGACACCGTAATAAATCTGAAACCATAGTGAATCCAGAAGATTTGTTATGGTGTCAGAAGACTACACATTCAATATTTGTAGTAATTGCCTGGAGCTGAGCTGGTTGATTTGACATGCTTCTGAAGGTCTCCAGCTGAACGTAGAGGGACAAACGAAGGAGGGAGAAAAAAAGACACACACTGCTGGACTATCAACCTTTTACTGACACCGTAATAAATCTGAAACCATAGTGAATCCAGAAGATTTGTTATGGTGTCAGAAGACTACACATTCAATATTTGTAGTAATTGCCTGGAGCTGAGCTGGTTGATTTGACATGCTTCTGAAGGTCTCCAGCTGAACGTAGAGGGACAAACGAAGGAGGGGAGAAAAAAGACACACACTGCTGGACTATCAACCTTTTACTGACACCGTAATAAATCTGAAACCATAGTGAATCCAGAAGATTTGTTATGGTGTCAGAAGACTACACATTCAATATTTGTAGTAATTGCCTGGAGCTGAGCTGGTTGATTTGACATGCTTCTGAAGGTCTCCAGCTGAACGTAGAGGGACAAACGAAGGAGGGGAGAAAAAAGACACACACTGCTGGACTATCAACCTTTTACTGACACCGTAATAAATCTGAAACCATAGTGAATCCAGAAGATTTGTTATGGTGTCAGAAGACTACACATTCAATATTTGTAGTAATTGCCTGGAGCTGAGCTGGTTGATTTGACATGCTTCTGAAGGTCTCCAGCTGAACGTAGAGGGACAAACGAAGGAGGGGAGAAAAAAAGACACACACTGCTGGACTATCAACCTTTTACTGACACCGTAATAAATCTGAAACCATAGTGAATCCAGAAGATTTGTTATGGTGTCAGAAGACTACACATTCAATATTTGTAGTAATTGCCTGGAGCTGAGCTGGTTGATTTGACATGCTTCTGAAGGTCTCCAGCTGAACGTAGAGGGACAAACGAAGGAGGGAGAAAAAAAGACACACACTGCTGGACTATCAACCTTTTACTGACACCGTAATAAATCTGAAACCATAGTGAATCCAGAAGATTTGTTATGGTGTCAGAAGACTACACATTCAATATTTGTAGTAATTGCCTGGAGCTGAGCTGGTTGATTTGACATGCTTCTGAAGGTCTCCAGCTGAACGTAGAGGGACAAACGAAGGAGGGAGAAAAAAGACACACACTGCTGGACTATCAACCTTTTACTGACACCGTAATAAATCTGAAACCATAGTGAATCCAGAAGATTTGTTATGGTGTCAGAAGACTACACATTCAATATTTGTAGTAATTGCCTGGAGCTGAGCTGGTTGATTTGACATGCTTCTGAAGGTCTCCAGCTGAACGTAGAGGGACAAACGAAGGAGGGGAGAAAAAAGACACACACTGCTGGACTATCAACCTTTTACTGACACCGTAATAAATCTGAAACCATAGTGAATCCAGAAGATTTGTTATGGTGTCAGAAGACTACACATTCAATATTTGTAGTAATTGCCTGGAGCTGAGCTGGTTGATTTGACATGCTTCTGAAGGTCTCCAGCTGAACGTAGAGGGACAAACGAAGGAGGGGAGAAAAAAGACACACACTGCTGGACTATCAACCTTTTACTGACACCGTAATAAATCTGAAACCATAGTGAATCCAGAAGATTTGTTATGGTGTCAGAAGACTACACATTCAATATTTGTAGTAATTGCCTGGAGCTGAGCTGGTTGATTTGACATGCTTCTGAAGGTCTCCAGCTGAACGTAGAGGGACAAACGAAGGAGGGGAGAAAAAAAGACACACACTGCTGGACTATCAACCTTTTACTGACACCGTAATAAATCTGAAACCATAGTGAATCCAGAAGATTTGTTATGGTGTCAGAAGACTACACATTCAATATTTGTAGTAATTGCCTGGAGCTGAGCTGGTTGATTTGACATGCTTCTGAAGGTCTCCAGCTGAACGTAGAGGGACAAACGAAGGAGGGGAGAAAAAAGACACACACTGCTGGACTATCAACCTTTTACTGACACCGTAATAAATCTGAAACCATAGTGAATCCAGAAGATTTGTTATGGTGTCAGAAGACTACACATTCAATATTTGTAGTAATTGCCTGGAGCTGAGCTGGTTGATTTGACATGCTTCTGAAGGTCTCCAGCTGAACGTAGAGGGACAAACGAAGGAGGGGAGAAAAAAAGACACACACTGCTGGACTATCAACCTTTTACTGACACCGTAATAAATCTGAAACCATAGTGAATCCAGAAGATTTGTTATGGTGTCAGAAGACTACACATTCAATATTTGTAGTAATTGCCTGGAGCTGAGCTGGTTGATTTGACATGCTTCTGAAGGTCTCCAGCTGAACGTAGAGGGACAAACGAAGGAGGGAGAAAAAAGACACACACTGCTGGACTATCAACCTTTTACTGACACCGTAATAAATCTGAAACCATAGTGAATCCAGAAGATTTGTTATGGTGTCAGAAGACTACACATTCAATATTTGTAGTAATTGCCTGGAGCTGAGCTGGTTGATTTGACATGCTTCTGAAGGTCTCCAGCTGAACGTAGAGGGACAAACGAAGGAGGGGAGAAAAAAAGACACACACTGCTGGACTATCAACCTTTTACTGACACCGTAATAAATCTGAAACCATAGTGAATCCAGAAGATTTGTTATGGTGTCAGAAGACTACACATTCAATATTTGTAGTAATTGCCTGGAGCTGAGCTGGTTGATTTGACATGCTTCTGAAGGTCTCCAGCTGAACGTAGAGGGACAAACGAAGGAGGGAGAAAAAAAGACACACACTGCTGGACTATCAACCTTTTACTGACACCGTAATAAATCTGAAACCATAGTGAATCCAGAAGATTTGTTATGGTGTCAGAAGACTACACATTCAATATTTGTAGTAATTGCCTGGAGCTGAGCTGGTTGATTTGACATGCTTCTGAAGGTCTCCAGCTGAACGTAGAGGGACAAACGAAGGAGGGGAGAAAAAAGACACACACTGCTGGACTATCAACCTTTTACTGACACCGTAATAAATCTGAAACCATAGTGAATCCAGAAGATTTGTTATGGTGTCAGAAGACTACACATTCAATATTTGTAGTAATTGCCTGGAGCTGAGCTGGTTGATTTGACATGCTTCTGAAGGTCTCCAGCTGAACGTAGAGGGACAAACGAAGGAGGGGAGAAAAAAAGACACACACTGCTGGACTATCAACCTTTTACTGACACCGTAATAAATCTGAAACCATAGTGAATCCAGAAGATTTGTTATGGTGTCAGAAGACTACACATTCAATATTTGTAGTAATTGCCTGGAGCTGAGCTGGTTGATTTGACATGCTTCTGAAGGTCTCCAGCTGAACGTAGAGGGACAAACGAAGGAGGGGAGAAAAAAAGACACACACTGCTGGACTATCAACCTTTTACTGACACCGTAATAAATCTGAAACCATAGTGAATCCAGAAGATTTGTTATGGTGTCAGAAGACTACACATTCAATATTTGTAGTAATTGCCTGGAGCTGAGCTGGTTGATTTGACATGCTTCTGAAGGTCTCCAGCTGAACGTAGAGGGACAAACGAAGGAGGGGAGAAAAAAAGACACACACTGCTGGACTATCAACCTTTTACTGACACCGTAATAAATCTGAAACCATAGTGAATCCAGAAGATTTGTTATGGTGTCAGAAGACTACACATTCAATATTTGTAGTAATTGCCTGGAGCTGAGCTGGTTGATTTGACATGCTTCTGAAGGTCTCCAGCTGAACGTAGAGGGACAAACGAAGGAGGGGAGAAAAAAGACACACACTGCTGGACTATCAACCTTTTACTGACACCGTAATAAATCTGAAACCATAGTGAATCCAGAAGATTTGTTATGGTGTCAGAAGACTACACATTCAATATTTGTAGTAATTGCCTGGAGCTGAGCTGGTTGATTTGACATGCTTCTGAAGGTCTCCAGCTGAACGTAGAGGGACAAACGAAGGAGGGGAGAAAAAAGACACACACTGCTGGACTATCAACCTTTTACTGACACCGTAATAAATCTGAAACCATAGTGAATCCAGAAGATTTGTTATGGTGTCAGAAGACTACACATTCAATATTTGTAGTAATTGCCTGGAGCTGAGCTGGTTGATTTGACATGCTTCTGAAGGTCTCCAGCTGAACGTAGAGGGACAAACGAAGGAGGGAGAAAAAAAGACACACACTGCTGGACTATCAACCTTTTACTGACACCGTAATAAATCTGAAACCATAGTGAATCCAGAAGATTTGTTATGGTGTCAGAAGACTACACATTCAATATTTGTAGTAATTGCCTGGAGCTGAGCTGGTTGATTTGACATGCTTCTGAAGGTCTCCAGCTGAACGTAGAGGGACAAACGAAGGAGGGGAGAAAAAAGACACACACTGCTGGACTATCAACCTTTTACTGACACCGTAATAAATCTGAAACCATAGTGAATCCAGAAGATTTGTTATGGTGTCAGAAGACTACACATTCAATATTTGTAGTAATTGCCTGGAGCTGAGCTGGTTGATTTGACATGCTTCTGAAGGTCTCCAGCTGAACGTAGAGGGACAAACGAAGGAGGGGAGAAAAAAAGACACACACTGCTGGACTATCAACCTTTTACTGACACCGTAATAAATCTGAAACCATAGTGAATCCAGAAGATTTGTTATGGTGTCAGAAGACTACACATTCAATATTTGTAGTAATTGCCTGGAGCTGAGCTGGTTGATTTGACATGCTTCTGAAGGTCTCCAGCTGAACGTAGAGGGACAAACGAAGGAGGGGAGAAAAAAAGACACACACTGCTGGACTATCAACCTTTTACTGACACCGTAATAAATCTGAAACCATAGTGAATCCAGAAGATTTGTTATGGTGTCAGAAGACTACACATTCAATATTTGTAGTAATTGCCTGGAGCTGAGCTGGTTGATTTGACATGCTTCTGAAGGTCTCCAGCTGAACGTAGAGGGACAAACGAAGGAGGGGAGAAAAAAGACACACACTGCTGGACTATCAACCTTTTACTGACACCGTAATAAATCTGAAACCATAGTGAATCCAGAAGATTTGTTATGGTGTCAGAAGACTACACATTCAATATTTGTAGTAATTGCCTGGAGCTGAGCTGGTTGATTTGACATGCTTCTGAAGGTCTCCAGCTGAACGTAGAGGGACAAACGAAGGAGGGGAGAAAAAAAGACACACACTGCTGGACTATCAACCTTTTACTGACACCGTAATAAATCTGAAACCATAGTGAATCCAGAAGATTTGTTATGGTGTCAGAAGACTACACATTCAATATTTGTAGTAATTGCCTGGAGCTGAGCTGGTTGATTTGACATGCTTCTGAAGGTCTCCAGCTGAACGTAGAGGGACAAACGAAGGAGGGGAGAAAAAAAGACACACACTGCTGGACTATCAACCTTTTACTGACACCGTAATAAATCTGAAACCATAGTGAATCCAGAAGATTTGTTATGGTGTCAGAAGACTACACATTCAATATTTGTAGTAATTGCCTGGAGCTGAGCTGGTTGATTTGACATGCTTCTGAAGGTCTCCAGCTGAACGTAGAGGGACAAACGAAGGAGGGGAGAAAAAAGACACACACTGCTGGACTATCAACCTTTTACTGACACCGTAATAAATCTGAAACCATAGTGAATCCAGAAGATTTGTTATGGTGTCAGAAGACTACACATTCAATATTTGTAGTAATTGCCTGGAGCTGAGCTGGTTGATTTGACATGCTTCTGAAGGTCTCCAGCTGAACGTAGAGGGACAAACGAAGGAGGGGAGAAAAAAGACACACACTGCTGGACTATCAACCTTTTACTGACACCGTAATAAATCTGAAACCATAGTGAATCCAGAAGATTTGTTATGGTGTCAGAAGACTACACATTCAATATTTGTAGTAATTGCCTGGAGCTGAGCTGGTTGATTTGACATGCTTCTGAAGGTCTCCAGCTGAACGTAGAGGGACAAACGAAGGAGGGGAGAAAAAAAGACACACACTGCTGGACTATCAACCTTTTACTGACACCGTAATAAATCTGAAACCATAGTGAATCCAGAAGATTTGTTATGGTGTCAGAAGACTACACATTCAATATTTGTAGTAATTGCCTGGAGCTGAGCTGGTTGATTTGACATGCTTCTGAAGGTCTCCAGCTGAACGTAGAGGGACAAACGAAGGAGGGGAGAAAAAAAGACACACACTGCTGGACTATCAACCTTTTACTGACACCGTAATAAATCTGAAACCATAGTGAATCCAGAAGATTTGTTATGGTGTCAGAAGACTACACATTCAATATTTGTAGTAATTGCCTGGAGCTGAGCTGGTTGATTTGACATGCTTCTGAAGGTCTCCAGCTGAACGTAGAGGGACAAACGAAGGAGGGAGAAAAAAAGACACACACTGCTGGACTATCAACCTTTTACTGACACCGTAATAAATCTGAAACCATAGTGAATCCAGAAGATTTGTTATGGTGTCAGAAGACTACACATTCAATATTTGTAGTAATTGCCTGGAGCTGAGCTGGTTGATTTGACATGCTTCTGAAGGTCTCCAGCTGAACGTAGAGGGACAAACGAAGGAGGGGAGAAAAAAGACACACACTGCTGGACTATCAACCTTTTACTGACACCGTAATAAATCTGAAACCATAGTGAATCCAGAAGATTTGTTATGGTGTCAGAAGACTACACATTCAATATTTGTAGTAATTGCCTGGAGCTGAGCTGGTTGATTTGACATGCTTCTGAAGGTCTCCAGCTGAACGTAGAGGGACAAACGAAGGAGGGGAGAAAAAAAGACACACACTGCTGGACTATCAACCTTTTACTGACACCGTAATAAATCTGAAACCATAGTGAATCCAGAAGATTTGTTATGGTGTCAGAAGACTACACATTCAATATTTGTAGTAATTGCCTGGAGCTGAGCTGGTTGATTTGACATGCTTCTGAAGGTCTCCAGCTGAACGTAGAGGGACAAACGAAGGAGGGGAGAAAAAAAGACACACACTGCTGGACTATCAACCTTTTACTGACACCGTAATAAATCTGAAACCATAGTGAATCCAGAAGATTTGTTATGGTGTCAGAAGACTACACATTCAATATTTGTAGTAATTGCCTGGAGCTGAGCTGGTTGATTTGACATGCTTCTGAAGGTCTCCAGCTGAACGTAGAGGGACAAACGAAGGAGGGGAGAAAAAAGACACACACTGCTGGACTATCAACCTTTTACTGACACCGTAATAAATCTGAAACCATAGTGAATCCAGAAGATTTGTTATGGTGTCAGAAGACTACACATTCAATATTTGTAGTAATTGCCTGGAGCTGAGCTGGTTGATTTGACATGCTTCTGAAGGTCTCCAGCTGAACGTAGAGGGACAAACGAAGGAGGGGAGAAAAAAGACACACACTGCTGGACTATCAACCTTTTACTGACACCGTAATAAATCTGAAACCATAGTGAATCCAGAAGATTTGTTATGGTGTCAGAAGACTACACATTCAATATTTGTAGTAATTGCCTGGAGCTGAGCTGGTTGATTTGACATGCTTCTGAAGGTCTCCAGCTGAACGTAGAGGGACAAACGAAGGAGGAGAAAAAAAGACACACACTGCTGGACTATCAACCTTTTACTGACACCGTAATAAATCTGAAACCATAGTGAATCCAGAAGATTTGTTATGGTGTCAGAAGACTACACATTCAATATTTGTAGTAATTGCCTGGAGCTGAGCTGGTTGATTTGACATGCTTCTGAAGGTCTCCAGCTGAACGTAGAGGGACAAACGAAGGAGGGGAGAAAAAAAGACACACACTGCTGGACTATCAACCTTTTACTGACACCGTAATAAATCTGAAACCATAGTGAATCCAGAAGATTTGTTATGGTGTCAGAAGACTACACATTCAATATTTGTAGTAATTGCCTGGAGCTGAGCTGGTTGATTTGACATGCTTCTGAAGGTCTCCAGCTGAACGTAGAGGGACAAACGAAGGAGGGGAGAAAAAAAGACACACACTGCTGGACTATCAACCTTTTACTGACACCGTAATAAATCTGAAACCATAGTGAATCCAGAAGATTTGTTATGGTGTCAGAAGACTACACATTCAATATTTGTAGTAATTGCCTGGAGCTGAGCTGGTTGATTTGACATGCTTCTGAAGGTCTCCAGCTGAACGTAGAGGGACAAACGAAGGAGGGGAGAAAAAAGACACACACTGCTGGACTATCAACCTTTTACTGACACCGTAATAAATCTGAAACCATAGTGAATCCAGAAGATTTGTTATGGTGTCAGAAGACTACACATTCAATATTTGTAGTAATTGCCTGGAGCTGAGCTGGTTGATTTGACATGCTTCTGAAGGTCTCCAGCTGAACGTAGAGGGACAAACGAAGGAGGGGAGAAAAAAAGACACACACTGCTGGACTATCAACCTTTTACTGACACCGTAATAAATCTGAAACCATAGTGAATCCAGAAGATTTGTTATGGTGTCAGAAGACTACACATTCAATATTTGTAGTAATTGCCTGGAGCTGAGCTGGTTGATTTGACATGCTTCTGAAGGTCTCCAGCTGAACGTAGAGGGACAAACGAAGGAGGGGAGAAAAAAAGACACACACTGCTGGACTATCAACCTTTTACTGACACCGTAATAAATCTGAAACCATAGTGAATCCAGAAGATTTGTTATGGTGTCAGAAGACTACACATTCAATATTTGTAGTAATTGCCTGGAGCTGAGCTGGTTGATTTGACATGCTTCTGAAGGTCTCCAGCTGAACGTAGAGGGACAAACGAAGGAGGGGAGAAAAAAAGACACACACTGCTGGACTATCAACCTTTTACTGACACCGTAATAAATCTGAAACCATAGTGAATCCAGAAGATTTGTTATGGTGTCAGAAGACTACACATTCAATATTTGTAGTAATTGCCTGGAGCTGAGCTGGTTGATTTGACATGCTTCTGAAGGTCTCCAGCTGAACGTAGAGGGACAAACGAAGGAGGGGAGAAAAAAAGACACACACTGCTGGACTATCAACCTTTTACTGACACCGTAATAAATCTGAAACCATAGTGAATCCAGAAGATTTGTTATGGTGTCAGAAGACTACACATTCAATATTTGTAGTAATTGCCTGGAGCTGAGCTGGTTGATTTGACATGCTTCTGAAGGTCTCCAGCTGAACGTAGAGGGACAAACGAAGGAGGGGAGAAAAAAGACACACACTGCTGGACTATCAACCTTTTACTGACACCGTAATAAATCTGAAACCATAGTGAATCCAGAAGATTTGTTATGGTGTCAGAAGACTACACATTCAATATTTGTAGTAATTGCCTGGAGCTGAGCTGGTTGATTTGACATGCTTCTGAAGGTCTCCAGCTGAACGTAGAGGGACAAACGAAGGAGGGAGAAAAAAAGACACACACTGCTGGACTATCAACCTTTTACTGACACCGTAATAAATCTGAAACCATAGTGAATCCAGAAGATTTGTTATGGTGTCAGAAGACTACACATTCAATATTTGTAGTAATTGCCTGGAGCTGAGCTGGTTGATTTGACATGCTTCTGAAGGTCTCCAGCTGAACGTAGAGGGACAAACGAAGGAGGGGAGAAAAAAGACACACACTGCTGGACTATCAACCTTTTACTGACACCGTAATAAATCTGAAACCATAGTGAATCCAGAAGATTTGTTATGGTGTCAGAAGACTACACATTCAATATTTGTAGTAATTGCCTGGAGCTGAGCTGGTTGATTTGACATGCTTCTGAAGGTCTCCAGCTGAACGTAGAGGGACAAACGAAGGAGGGGAGAAAAAAAGACACACACTGCTGGACTATCAACCTTTTACTGACACCGTAATAAATCTGAAACCATAGTGAATCCAGAAGATTTGTTATGGTGTCAGAAGACTACACATTCAATATTTGTAGTAATTGCCTGGAGCTGAGCTGGTTGATTTGACATGCTTCTGAAGGTCTCCAGCTGAACGTAGAGGGACAAACGAAGGAGGGGAGAAAAAAGACACACACTGCTGGACTATCAACCTTTTACTGACACCGTAATAAATCTGAAACCATAGTGAATCCAGAAGATTTGTTATGGTGTCAGAAGACTACACATTCAATATTTGTAGTAATTGCCTGGAGCTGAGCTGGTTGATTTGACATGCTTCTGAAGGTCTCCAGCTGAACGTAGAGGGACAAACGAAGGAGGGGAGAAAAAAAGACACACACTGCTGGACTATCAACCTTTTACTGACACCGTAATAAATCTGAAACCATAGTGAATCCAGAAGATTTGTTATGGTGTCAGAAGACTACACATTCAATATTTGTAGTAATTGCCTGGAGCTGAGCTGGTTGATTTGACATGCTTCTGAAGGTCTCCAGCTGAACGTAGAGGGACAAACGAAGGAGGGGAGAAAAAAAGACACACACTGCTGGACTATCAACCTTTTACTGACACCGTAATAAATCTGAAACCATAGTGAATCCAGAAGATTTGTTATGGTGTCAGAAGACTACACATTCAATATTTGTAGTAATTGCCTGGAGCTGAGCTGGTTGATTTGACATGCTTCTGAAGGTCTCCAGCTGAACGTAGAGGGACAAACGAAGGAGGGGAGAAAAAAAGACACACACTGCTGGACTATCAACCTTTTACTGACACCGTAATAAATCTGAAACCATAGTGAATCCAGAAGATTTGTTATGGTGTCAGAAGACTACACATTCAATATTTGTAGTAATTGCCTGGAGCTGAGCTGGTTGATTTGACATGCTTCTGAAGGTCTCCAGCTGAACGTAGAGGGACAAACGAAGGAGGGGAGAAAAAAAGACACACACTGCTGGACTATCAACCTTTTACTGACACCGTAATAAATCTGAAACCATAGTGAATCCAGAAGATTTGTTATGGTGTCAGAAGACTACACATTCAATATTTGTAGTAATTGCCTGGAGCTGAGCTGGTTGATTTGACATGCTTCTGAAGGTCTCCAGCTGAACGTAGAGGGACAAACGAAGGAGGGAGAAAAAAAGACACACACTGCTGGACTATCAACCTTTTACTGACACCGTAATAAATCTGAAACCATAGTGAATCCAGAAGATTTGTTATGGTGTCAGAAGACTACACATTCAATATTTGTAGTAATTGCCTGGAGCTGAGCTGGTTGATTTGACATGCTTCTGAAGGTCTCCAGCTGAACGTAGAGGGACAAACGAAGGAGGGAGAAAAAAAGACACACACTGCTGGACTATCAACCTTTTACTGACACCGTAATAAATCTGAAACCATAGTGAATCCAGAAGATTTGTTATGGTGTCAGAAGACTACACATTCAATATTTGTAGTAATTGCCTGGAGCTGAGCTGGTTGATTTGACATGCTTCTGAAGGTCTCCAGCTGAACGTAGAGGGACAAACGAAGGAGGGGAGAAAAAAGACACACACTGCTGGACTATCAACCTTTTACTGACACCGTAATAAATCTGAAACCATAGTGAATCCAGAAGATTTGTTATGGTGTCAGAAGACTACACATTCAATATTTGTAGTAATTGCCTGGAGCTGAGCTGGTTGATTTGACATGCTTCTGAAGGTCTCCAGCTGAACGTAGAGGGACAAACGAAGGAGGGGAGAAAAAAGACACACACTGCTGGACTATCAACCTTTTACTGACACCGTAATAAATCTGAAACCATAGTGAATCCAGAAGATTTGTTATGGTGTCAGAAGACTACACATTCAATATTTGTAGTAATTGCCTGGAGCTGAGCTGGTTGATTTGACATGCTTCTGAAGGTCTCCAGCTGAACGTAGAGGGACAAACGAAGGAGGGGAGAAAAAAGACACACACTGCTGGACTATCAACCTTTTACTGACACCGTAATAAATCTGAAACCATAGTGAATCCAGAAGATTTGTTATGGTGTCAGAAGACTACACATTCAATATTTGTAGTAATTGCCTGGAGCTGAGCTGGTTGATTTGACATGCTTCTGAAGGTCTCCAGCTGAACGTAGAGGGACAAACGAAGGAGGGGAGAAAAAAGACACACACTGCTGGACTATCAACCTTTTACTGACACCGTAATAAATCTGAAACCATAGTGAATCCAGAAGATTTGTTATGGTGTCAGAAGACTACACATTCAATATTTGTAGTAATTGCCTGGAGCTGAGCTGGTTGATTTGACATGCTTCTGAAGGTCTCCAGCTGAACGTAGAGGGACAAACGAAGGAGGGGAGAAAAAAAGACACACACTGCTGGACTATCAACCTTTTACTGACACCGTAATAAATCTGAAACCATAGTGAATCCAGAAGATTTGTTATGGTGTCAGAAGACTACACATTCAATATTTGTAGTAATTGCCTGGAGCTGAGCTGGTTGATTTGACATGCTTCTGAAGGTCTCCAGCTGAACGTAGAGGGACAAACGAAGGAGGGGAGAAAAAAAGACACACACTGCTGGACTATCAACCTTTTACTGACACCGTAATAAATCTGAAACCATAGTGAATCCAGAAGATTTGTTATGGTGTCAGAAGACTACACATTCAATATTTGTAGTAATTGCCTGGAGCTGAGCTGGTTGATTTGACATGCTTCTGAAGGTCTCCAGCTGAACGTAGAGGGACAAACGAAGGAGGGGAGAAAAAAGACACACACTGCTGGACTATCAACCTTTTACTGACACCGTAATAAATCTGAAACCATAGTGAATCCAGAAGATTTGTTATGGTGTCAGAAGACTACACATTCAATATTTGTAGTAATTGCCTGGAGCTGAGCTGGTTGA
The DNA here is from genome assembly GCA_037355805.1 of Ixodes ricinus. NCBI lineage: Eukaryota > Metazoa > Arthropoda > Arachnida > Ixodida > Ixodidae > Ixodes > Ixodes ricinus. The sequence goes on from JAZHYW010011740.1 coordinate 19,907, forward strand.
TTTGACATGCTTCTGAAGGTCTCCAGCTGAACGTAGAGGGACAAACGAAGGAGGGGAGAAAAAAGACACACACTGCTGGACTATCAACCTTTTACTGACACCGTAATAAATCTGAAACCATAGTGAATCCAGAAGATTTGTTATGGTGTCAGAAGACTACACATTCAATATTTGTAGTAATTGCCTGGAGCTGAGCTGGTTGATTTGACATGCTTCTGAAGGTCTCCAGCTGAACGTAGAGGGACAAACGAAGGAGGGGAGAAAAAAGACACACACTGCTGGACTATCAACCTTTTACTGACACCGTAATAAATCTGAAACCATAGTGAATCCAGAAGATTTGTTATGGTGTCAGAAGACTACACATTCAATATTTGTAGTAATTGCCTGGAGCTGAGCTGGTTGATTTGACATGCTTCTGAAGGTCTCCAGCTGAACGTAGAGGGACAAACGAAGGAGGGGAGAAAAAAAGACACACACTGCTGGACTATCAACCTTTTACTGACACCGTAATAAATCTGAAACCATAGTGAATCCAGAAGATTTGTTATGGTGTCAGAAGACTACACATTCAATATTTGTAGTAATTGCCTGGAGCTGAGCTGGTTGATTTGACATGCTTCTGAAGGTCTCCAGCTGAACGTAGAGGGACAAACGAAGGAGGGGAGAAAAAAAGACACACACTGCTGGACTATCAACCTTTTACTGACACCGTAATAAATCTGAAACCATAGTGAATCCAGAAGATTTGTTATGGTGTCAGAAGACTACACATTCAATATTTGTAGTAATTGCCTGGAGCTGAGCTGGTTGATTTGACATGCTTCTGAAGGTCTCCAGCTGAACGTAGAGGGACAAACGAAGGAGGGGAGAAAAAAGACACACACTGCTGGACTATCAACCTTTTACTGACACCGTAATAAATCTGAAACCATAGTGAATCCAGAAGATTTGTTATGGTGTCAGAAGACTACACATTCAATATTTGTAGTAATTGCCTGGAGCTGAGCTGGTTGATTTGACATGCTTCTGAAGGTCTCCAGCTGAACGTAGAGGGACAAACGAAGGAGGGGAGAAAAAAGACACACACTGCTGGACTATCAACCTTTTACTGACACCGTAATAAATCTGAAACCATAGTGAATCCAGAAGATTTGTTATGGTGTCAGAAGACTACACATTCAATATTTGTAGTAATTGCCTGGAGCTGAGCTGGTTGATTTGACATGCTTCTGAAGGTCTCCAGCTGAACGTAGAGGGACAAACGAAGGAGGGGAGAAAAAAGACACACACTGCTGGACTATCAACCTTTTACTGACACCGTAATAAATCTGAAACCATAGTGAATCCAGAAGATTTGTTATGGTGTCAGAAGACTACACATTCAATATTTGTAGTAATTGCCTGGAGCTGAGCTGGTTGATTTGACATGCTTCTGAAGGTCTCCAGCTGAACGTAGAGGGACAAACGAAGGAGGGGAGAAAAAAGACACACACTGCTGGACTATCAACCTTTTACTGACACCGTAATAAATCTGAAACCATAGTGAATCCAGAAGATTTGTTATGGTGTCAGAAGACTACACATTCAATATTTGTAGTAATTGCCTGGAGCTGAGCTGGTTGATTTGACATGCTTCTGAAGGTCTCCAGCTGAACGTAGAGGGACAAACGAAGGAGGGGAGAAAAAAAGACACACACTGCTGGACTATCAACCTTTTACTGACACCGTAATAAATCTGAAACCATAGTGAATCCAGAAGATTTGTTATGGTGTCAGAAGACTACACATTCAATATTTGTAGTAATTGCCTGGAGCTGAGCTGGTTGATTTGACATGCTTCTGAAGGTCTCCAGCTGAACGTAGAGGGACAAACGAAGGAGGGGAGAAAAAAAGACACACACTGCTGGACTATCAACCTTTTGCTGACACCGTAATAAATCTGAAACCATAGTGAATCCAGAAGATTTGTTATGGTGTCAGAAGACTACACATTCAATATTTGTAGTAATTGCCTGGAGCTGAGCTGGTTGATTTGACATGCTTCTGAAGGTCTCCAGCTGAACGTAGAGGGACAAACGAAGGAGGGGAGAAAAAAAGACACACTGCTGGACTATCAACCTTTTACTGACACCGTAATAAATCTGAAACCATAGTGAATCCAGAAGATTTGTTATGGTGTCAGAAGACTACACATTCAATATTTGTAGTAATTGCCTGGAGCTGAGCTGGTTGATTTGACATGCTTCTGAAGGTTTCCAGCTGAACGTAGAGGGACAAACGAAGGAGGGGAGAAAAAAGACACACACTGCTGGACTATCAACCTTTTGCTGACACCGTAATAAATCTGAAACCATAGTGAATCCAGAAGATTTGTTATGGTGTCAGAAGACTACACATTCAATATTTTGCTACGGGGTCACGTGTATTTTTAATAAAGTAAAAAAAATGCTACTGCTCGCAAACCGCAACTGGACTGGAGAGGAAGAAGAAATGTAGAGGAGGAGAGAGTTACCGGACATCACGTGGCTACACCCGGCCATGTCTTTTTTTCTTTTTCCCCTTTGTTTTTTCCGTTGTGGGGAGCAGACAAAAAACGCGCATATCGCACGTCGCGCGAAAACCCCAAAAATCAAGCACTTCGTGCTTGACGTTTGCTCGTTTTTCACACTCTTACCAATAGACCATTTGCTATATTATCGAAGCATCAAGGAGAATGCAGGGATTGGTGTTCCACGCACCACACGCGCACGCCTTCCCCGTATAAAAGGTTCATAGTAAATAACCAAAATAAAGCGTTGACGAACGCGCTTGCAAGATGCCATTTGCTTGAGGTATTTGCTTTAGAAAATTTACTACTGCTGAGGCCAGCACGTGCGGCGCGTGGAACACCGATCCCTGCATTCTCCTTGATGCTTGGGTAATATAGCAATAGGTATATTCTTGTTAGCAAGGCGAGTCTTCAGCCTTCAGCAGGGGCGACGACTCGGCGACGTCTTCGTGCAAACCAGCTTGCTGGTTGGGCGTGTCGTGCGGAATAAATTCTAATTGTTTTGATCGTTAAACAATTCCCCTTTCGAAGCTAGACCAACTCGCTGGTACCGCGAAAAACAGCTCTGAAGTAGAGGTCCCACGCGCGTGCTCCGCTGCCATCGCTTAGTCCACCTTGGTCGGCCGTCTAGCCCGCGACTCTCGCGATATGACGCCATCTTGAGAATTACGCGGAGAATGCACAGAGTGCTTCCAATTTTCTGCGCAACTTTTTTCTCTCAATCGACGTATTTGCAGGTTTTTAGTAACCACAAAAAAATGTGTATCATACTTTTTTTCCTTTTAATATTGAGTGTGAGCCTTCAATGATTCGCGGCTTCGATTATATTTGGTGGTTGTGTCTAAACTATAGAGAACAGCACGGGACCATGGAGAAGGGAGTGAGCGCGAATCCAACCAGCCAGTTCTCGATTGGCGGTTTTCGGGCGGAAAGGAAAAAATTTGGAGCCGCAAACAGACCCTTTCCGAAATGCAGTGCCATCTGCTGGCTGGAAGGGCTGTTTAACTTTTGCCGTACTAATGGCGGAAACAAACCTGTAGCCTGCAGTATTTTATCGTGCACAATCACTTTCGCAAGTCAATGGCAAACGAGAATGTGCTCCCTTCACTGTACAGTTCTTTCTCGAACATCACTTTCAGTGTCGATGGCCACAAATATGCAACCAGTGAGAACGGAACACCAACCCAGATAGACGCCTTGGTAAAGTTCTATACATCAAGGGGCTTTCAAGTGAATTCTGGGCTACTAACAGATTGATTGGGCCTGAGTTATAGAAATGAACGCTTATGCAGCTCTTGCATTCAATTCCTGCTTCGCAACGTGCTAATGTCTCAAATGTATAGGCCTCGTATCCTCAGCTTAGGAGTATTTTCAACTTGTTCCTTCATCAGTAAACAGAAGGCTGCCATTAGTATGGTACATATGCCATTTTTCACATGATGATGATGATGATACTGATCAAACTGGCCGGCCTGAATTTCGAAAAGAGTCTATTGTGTTGTGGGTAGTTGGGTTTTCATATGTCATGTGCAAATAAAAACCTTGGCAAACATAAATACCCTTTTGACAAAAGCGCCACCTATTAGCTCGTAGCATCGGCTGGGTCTAGACTTAAGCTGAAACCAAGTATAGATATAGGTATTCCACCAGCTCGTCCGCGCACTGACCGTAATTTCCAAGTATAGATTAGCTATTCTACGGAGATATTTGTTATGGGCGCATTCCACTACTGAAAATGACTTCCGACCTTGATGTAGCAGTAGTAGTTGCGGTTGTTGTTGATGTAGTAATAGTTTTGATGTTGTAGTTGGCGAACTAGGGCGTCCGTCGTCGATGTTGCCAAATCCTCGAAAAAGATCAGCCACCGCCCGCGGAAATCGAACCTTGGTCCGCTGCGTGCCAAGTGGAGGCGCTGCCACTGAACTACGCCGCAGCATTTAGGCGGTGGCCCCACGGCCCCAACCATAATACCGCTGGCAGCTGTGCTAACGCTCCTGTTTGCGGTGCGAATGTCCTGCCTGCGCACGAAACACGTGTTTCGTTTGTTTGTTTGTTTGTTTGTTTTTTTTTTTGGGGGGGGGAATAAGTGGCCAATTTGTCATCACTGTTTCAGTGCAGAATGTGACATGCATTTGTCAAAACTTAACGCGCAATAAACAAAAATTGCAAGTTGTCATATTTTAAAAAAGATGCCTCGGCGCATTCCAAATTTTCTAGACTCATAATGCATCCAAATCGCGTTATTATTTTTAAAGGAATAGATCGAAGACTCATGTGGTTTTGTATTAACGTTTTTTTCTTAATTAGAACACTCACAATTTTTTTCAATATTTATTCAAAAACTCTTATTTGTTTAACAATTTTAAGTGCCGTAACACAGTTTCAAATCATTACGCGGCAACGACATTTAACGGCATGCTTCTGGTAAACATCGAAACTCAACATGAAAACATATTAGAAGTGCCATGCCAGCAGTTTTTTTCGGAAACACCACTTTTTAATTACTGTAAACGACTTAATTTTCGCGGGCTCATATTTTCGCGAATCGGGCCAAAGCTGAAAATTTTAAATTATTCGCGGGTTCTAATTTTCGCGAATCGAGTGTAGCTTCCATAGCGTTCACATATTGCCCGAATTGTTCGCGGGACGTATTTTTCGCGTTTGTAGATGATTCGCGAACTTCGCGAAAATTAGGTCCTCGCGAAAATTTCGTCGTTTACAGTATATAATTTCAAGAAAGTCCCTTCATACGTTCTTGGTTTTATGAAATAGCATTTTGAGCATCTTATATAATTTTTATGTTAGAGGAACTAGGCTGGCTCTCACTGTGGCTGGTTTGGTTGTATTTATATTCAGATTTGTTTAAAATAATTTTAAATTATAGGACTCTTTTGAAGCTCAACTCTGAACGCAAGAATACGGTTTCACAAAAGAAACCAGGTATTTAAACAGCGATATTTTGATTGTACATTTTTCCGCCCAAATAAAAATCTCCTTTCCTGATTTTTTTAAAGCGGTCTATTTGCTTTAAATATCAAAAAGGACTTATCTTCTAGCAGGCTACGCGTACTTGCGCCATATCTTGACAGGTGGCTGAAATTTGAGGATGAGAAGTTCAGGAAAAGTGGCGCTAATTGTGTCCCTGACGCAGGGGATTCACGCCTCGAATGTTTTCTCGCGCTTCTTCCTCGTTCTTGCAGTGAATCACAGTTAGTCTCACGGAAGACAAATAAGCGAGAAGCGCGTCACAACCGTCGTGAGGAAGTTCTCGAAAACACCTAGTGCCTATACATAAGCTACTCAACACTGCCCGCCATGTTCCGACAGTGGGTAGACATCAAGGAAACTTGCTTTGAGGTCTGCCACACTGATCTCTATTATAGGGGCTGGGTTGCACATTCAGCAAAACAGGTATGAAGCCACCAGAAGTAAGCGGCTTGTCCCAGAAGTAAGCGCTTGGCAGGCTCTGTAACCCTTCCGAGTGCTGGTTCGAAAAGCGTCGAGGGCGCTGGATTTTCGCTTGCCACCTCAAGAGAGCCTGTTTGTGGCGTTGTAAGAGCGCATGCAGACCCGAGAAGTATCATGAAAAGCCATTCAATGTAAACATTTTGAGATTCTAGTTGATTACTTGTGCATATGTCCCAAGTTCAAATGCCTCATTTTCGGGATTTAATTTGGAGCATGATGATTAAAACCCACTCGAAGACACCGGCAAATACGGACCAAAACATCGACTGGATGCACTAGGAATCACAGCAGACGCGCGACTTCCGGGACAAGCATCAAACTTCCGGTGGCTTCACTTGCGCCCTGCTCGGAGAGCGGCTATGCGCTATCCAGCCTCCTCCTAAATAGAGATCAGTGGTCTACCAGCTATCCTTCAATCAGAGCCAATCAGAGCTCGGCATTCTGACGTCCCCACAACCCCTGCAAGCAGACGACCTAGCGCTCCGCATAGCTTCTTTGACTGCTGCATTATGAAGAATACCAACGCATCGTTGAGATATCGCATTCGAACGCTAGACTTCCGCGTATGACGTCTGAACGCCAGACTACGCGAGGAGCAGACGACGCTCTTGATTGGGGGAGGGTAGAAAGATGGACAGCTAGCCTTTGCGTTTACCCACTAATCCTTCGAATCAGAATTCAGCCTTCTGGCGTCACCTCTTCTTCAGTTTCTTTCTGTGTACTATATGTTGGCGAATGAGCAATGGTCTCCTAATGCACATCGCGGAACATCCCTTGGCCCGTCGCGGTACATCGCTTCGCAGGAACGCTCGTCCGTGCCCATCCAGGAAGCGATGCTGTTCTTGGCGCGGCAGCAGTCCCCGAAGCCTGTCCATCGACTTCAGTTGAACTTGGTGGGCGCCCCGCTGGGGCACTGAGCCCGCTCCTCTTCCATGACGACTACCCGGCCGCGGTCAAGTACGCGGGCTTCGGTTACGCGCTCACGGACTCCGTGCTGCGGTGAGGGACACTCCACGCCTTCGTCGAGCTAACAGCCAGGCCTCGACTGGATCCGGCACTGCACGTGGTGCCTGTAGCACACGCAGTGCCGTATCTCGTCGAAGCCAGTAGTACGACTCCATAAGTGGCGCAGTAATAATTCCCCCGTCTAACCTCGAAAATCATCGTAGCTTCGTGGTTAACTGTGGCGTTCATCAATTACTATTTTATGATTGATCGCTCCATTGGCTCGTGCATCTTGGCTTACTGCTGACGTGAACTGTGGGTATGAATGATCGAATTGGGGTGGAGTCGGGGCAGTTTGAGAACTCCCCCACGAGCTTTGTGCGCAGAAGAGGGAGCTCACCAGGCTGTCGCAAAAGGGCCGGGGGAGCTGCATGCTTTGCTCGAATCTATTCGCCCTTTTTTGTTTCGCAACAAACTCAGTGGAGCCAACTATCGGAAAGCCCTGTCGCACTTTTGGTTCACGTAGTTTTAGTCATTTTTACTCATAATTATTTAATAGTAAGAGTGAATTATGTCTGACAGGACTATAAGTGGCCATTTCCCGAAGATACCACATAGAGCTTATCTCGCAAACACCTCAAGACCGGCCGTCTATACCTGTTTTCACCTCAAGAACCGTAGGAAAAAAAGTCCGGCTTCTCGCGGATGATTACTAATTTTCACGTTTAGGTGGAAATTTAAGATATATTTAGTAGCATTTTGGAGTGGACACACGTTATCTTATCAAGGAATACACGTTTCAAACGCCAAGAGCGTCGCCTGTGCCTCCGACAACCAAATCTGGCGAGAACTATTTCGCGCGGCGTATGAACAATGCGCAAAACTTACTGTTTTCTTGAGGTGAAAACGGGTATAGTTCAAAAGAGGAAGTGTTTGAGGGCTATTTCACACTGGCGCCACCATGTTTTAACTCACGGAAAAAAAAATGAAAACACGAGTCTATTAAACATGAAGTGTGCGAAGGACAGACAAGTACACAGACAAGACGGTACTGCCGCTATTTATGTTCTTTTGAACCTTGCATCTCCTTTGCGTTATTTATATTTATTATGCTCAACTCTCCGGTCATCCTAATATTGCACTACTCGAATGCGCTCCAAACGTTTCAACGCACTTTATTGCCCTAAACAACGAGCAAGTTCGGACCGTCTTTACTGTGACCAGCCTGATCTATTACGACTTGGGTATCGTGTTTTTTAGTTTATTTTTATTCGAATTTGGCGCGTTTTTCAGGGTTTATTTTTCCTTCCAGTTTCGGTTTTCATGGTTAACAATGTTTCGGTCTTGGAATAAACATCGATGTTTATATGGACCTAAAACGAAGGAAATAAGACACGGACATAGAATTTACCAACCTCCAGGGAACGTACACATAGTAAACATATAATTAAAACGTCGCAAAAAACACAAGGACAAGTACAAGAAGGGACACAGGCACAGCGCTGTTTCTTTAGTTCTGCTTGTCCTTGTGTTTTTTCCGCTGTTTTAGTTATGTGTTGGCTGTGCACCACCGACTAGCCCACCTCCAAACATTGTAACGTGCACGTAACCCGAATGCAAGGAAATTGTCCCCGTACCGATAATAGAAGTATACGAGATAAGTTGTGTGGGTTACGAAGAAACAAAAGTGTACCGTCACTCTTCCCTATACACTGACTCGAGCGTGAATCAGGCTGTATAGCACGGTGTGTTTAGTACAACGTGCTATACGGCTATCTCGGACATGGCACGTTTCGAATTTATTCTAATAGGGGGCGTGCACCACAATTCACTGCTCCGGTTAGTGCCTTGAATGAGCCACTTTGTTTACGCACTGAGAGTACGGCACCAAATGCAACACCCTTGTCTTAGGATTAATATTTATTGGGGTGGCAACGGCTTCGATATGTTTTGGGTAACACAAGTACCGAGTAACGAGGTAGAATGCTTAGTCACTTTACTAGGGGGAGGGAGGGGGCATGTGCAACAAGGAACTTCGCTTCACCGCGAATCACACTCTGATTGAGTTACGATTCTAAAGATGGCGAATGCACGAGGCAGTGAACGACGTACAGTGGCCCAATATTTTAAAAATATCAAGCAAGCGTCGACCGCCGGGACGGTCAGCGCCGTGCCGCGGAGGCGTGCGGCGGCACGGGAGAGATTAGGCGCGTTCGCACAAAGCTCTTTCCGTTCCTAAACAAGAAACCTCTTTCCGTTGCGAGCGTCGTCTGCTAGCCTATTCCGCTGCCCGTACTCAGCCCCTGTTCATTATCTGTTGCATAGCTAACCGCCTTTAAGCAAAAATTTGAACAGCGCTTGCTTGCGTGATACTGCTCGAGCGTGGCCTAAACCTCGCGTCATCTCGAGTTTAATACAGCCTTTTTTATTTCATGTTTGCGTTTACTTTGTGAGCACCAACAAAAATAAAAAATACGGTGACGCGACAAACTGAATGCAACGTCGCATTCAACTACTGTAAACGACCTAATTTTCGCGAGCTCAAAATTTCGCGAATCGGGCCAAAGCTGAAAATTTAAAATTATTCGCGGGTTCTAATTTTCGCGAATCGAGTGTAGCTTCCGTAGCGTTCACATATTGTCCGAATTGTTCGCACGACATGTTTGTCGCGAATGGTAGGCAATTCGCGAAATTCGCGAAAATTAGGTTCTCGCGAAAATTTAGTCGTTTACCGTATATACCGCAGCTAATGCTACAAGCCATCAAGACGAATCCAGTGCTTTCACTCTGCCACGTGACATCGTGCTTCAACGTGCAGTTGTACCGAACTAGAAGGCCACGTGACAAACTTTTAGCGATGGACTGGCCAAGCTGGCTCGTGGCGTCGGCTGCGGTACAACACAAAGTAAAACTTAGTATAGACAGGGTTTTCGCTTGGTGTTTTGTATTATCAAGTGCGTTGTTGCTGTCGTCATCAAACGTATGTAGCCGGAGGGTCACTTTTCTTTGACCAGCGGGCGCGCGCACATTTTTATGCCTCCTCGAGTGCCCATAGAAGCACGGGCACGTATTGTGAGAATGTCGAAGGGCGGCATGACGCAAAGGGATATAGCAACAACAGTCAGGGTTACACAGGCCACCGTCAATAGGCGATGCACTTCGACATCGCAAGCGACCTGCCCTCCTTTGCTACGGTGCAGGGGCTGTGTGCCATCAACGGAGTAGACTAGCAGACGACGCTCCAACCAGAAAGGGCTTTGTGCGCACGCGCTTAATCTCTCCCGTATCGCCGCACGCCTCCGCGGCACGGCACTGCCCGTCCCGGCGGTCGACGCTCGCTTGATATTATTAAAAAATTGGGCCACTGTACATTACCTTGACCATGCGCTGTACACCGTTTTTAAATTGCTCTATAGTTTATTTCAACGAATGAGACCGCGCGAGCAATAGCTAGTCCAGATATCAGTTCGGACGTCAGTTAAACAGCACCAACTAAGATACAAGTTGTAACGGCTATAAGTACTCTTTTTTATACCGTGATATCCAGCATGTTCTGTTTGGCCCATTATATCAGGCCCGTTTTATCCGGCCCTTATATCTAGCCTTCTATATCTGGCCCGTTATATCTGGCTGATTATTTCTAACCTATTATACCCGGTTCATTATATCCGTCAAACTGTATACGGTCGATTGTATACGGCCCTCTTGATTTAATTTGTCATGGATACATCCACTCCGTCATCAGCCGGCCCTTTTTTAAACGGCCCTTATAGTGCACTAAGGATGTCCGTGCGGCTACATTCTCATAGAGCACTCAGCGAGCTAATCATTGCTATCTACGAAAGGGGTTCGGTTGCTGACAAGGCCGAAAATGTTTAGACGTGAAAATAAAGCCTTCGATTGGGCATGAGCATGGCGTTAGCGCGTCAAACATGATACTCATAGTCACAAAGCGGGCTTTATTTTTAAGAAAAAATATTTTCGACCTCATCATTAGCCGTATTTTTTAAGCCCTTCCCGTGAGCTTTGCGAGAAATTAAGCACACCGCCATTACTCTAGTGCGCTCGAATTCTTTTCAGTCGGCCTTTTCAGAACTTTAAAAAGTATAGTTATGCAACGAGCAAGGCAAAGTTATACGTAAGCAGTTAGAGAAACAGGTGATAATAATTGTTTTTTTGTTTTTTTTTTGGTTAGATCACGCGATCATATTTCACCAAGTTATAAAAAATTATTGAACAGATCCTATACTAAAATTTGTATGCTAAGTTATATATACATTCGTAGGAGCTGAATCTCCTTAATATGGAAAAGTAACGAAACAACTGAATGGTTAGAAAAACCGCCTGAACTTGGGGAAGAAACGTAGATAGAAAACAGGGGAGAGATTTTCTTTTTCCGTTTCTTCCCTATGTCCGCGCTGTTTTTCAAGTATGTACCAAGACTCACTCTTTTAATGAGCACTTTTTGCCATCCTGGGACAATCATAATGAAGGGTGAATGAGGGAGAGCAAGAAACAGAGATACTGGAGTGTGCGGTGGAGGAGGAGGAAAGGGAAACGTCTTTAGAGCGCAGCGGGGGCTATGAGCGAAATGCCACAATCGAGAAACAGTGCAAGTACAGCACCACGGCAAATTTCAGCATCTTTCTTTCGTCTGTTTTTTGCACGTAATTCAATAAGACCCGGCAGGTGCATCGTTACGAGGTGCCTATAATATCTGGGTATGAGTTCGCGTGTCGTTTCACCCGCGACTGCATTCGGACGTATGATTAAACCGACTGTAGAAGCGCCGCTGGATGATCGTGACGCTGGCGACTGGGAGAACACCAAAAATAAGGGAGTGTCTACATCCACGCGCGGGAACGTAGCAAAGCCGCGAAGAGGAACGCCTTCACCCACGCACTACGTCGCTTTTGGAGCCGATATGTAGTCATTCTCCTTCTTGTTCTGGCTCCGTGGACGTAGGAATTGAATTCCGGTTTGGTATCTTATTGTTTTGTGCTCGACGCTCTTCCTTTGTCCCGACGGCTGATCTGAAATGGCTTTGTGTGAGCGAATTTGATTTCTTTGAAGCAGTTTCTTAACATTAGAGAGTTTTAGCGATTGTATTCCAGAGCTACGCTTTACGAGCGGCAGCTCGTGCCATCACTTCGAAGCCGGGCCCGCTTTCCTCAGCCTAAGATTGACTAAGCTCTCTATTTTCTTAACTGCTCACTGCTCTCCGTGAAGAATAACAGAACATACGCATCTGGTGTTCGAACTAGAAACCTTTTATTTCTTTACTTCGATGCGTCGAGGTTATCCTGCTTATTTCCAGTCTTCGACTGCAACTCCGGTGCACGACTGGTCCTTCAAGAAGCTATTTGTGACGACGACTGTGTGTTTGTGTGTGTTCTCGGTAAAGGGAAAGGGCGGAGCCTGGCGGTCTCGAGAACTGCCACTTTCCCATCATTAGTGGCCCTCTACCCTGGAGCACCAAGTCTCCCAGGAGTAGGAGATGTCTTTCTGTGTTTGCGGGGGGATCAAGAGGATGGAGGTAAAGAAATGCTATTGCCAGTTGGGAATCATGTCTGCCCGTCCACTTATCTCTCCTCCCAAAACACTGATCATGCATTAGAGGATTGGGAAAGGCGACTCTTTGAAAGAAGTTTCTGAAATGACACCTGCTCTCTGATACTGATCGAGCACAGCAGTGCTATTCTATGGAGACACACTTGCTCCCCAGGTTGCTGGTGCAGTCCCGTGCCTGTACCTTGCACCATCCGAGCTCCACCAGGGGCCAACAACTTGATACACAAGCACATAAATAAATACCGAATGAAAACCCGGGTGCGCTTTGGCATGCAATCTTCCAATTAGTGACTTTTTCTAACAAAATTCAACAAAGCGGAAAATTCCAGAAAGCGTCTATGTTCCCGAACCCTCTAAACCTAAGCCTTCACCTGATGAAGAATCTCTGGCGTGTGCAAGCGCAGAGGAACATGAATGTCAATGAAGTTTTCGTGATAGCGATACGGCCGACCGATTGCCAATTTTCGGAACGAAGAACACAAAACCCGACCTCCTGGACTGAAGACATAATTACCACAGGATGTAGCTCGAACAGCCTATGATATGCCACTACAGCCCGTGCTACAGTGCTTTCCTATGACAAAGTATGGTGGTGATATCAGGTCCGACTGGTACACCAGCTTTCTGGGGTTACAACAGACAGCGTGTCTTCGAACTCTGCCTTTTGTTTCCCTTGTCGGATGTTTTCTGGACAGAAAAGTGGAAGCACTGTTTTGTGGCAGAGGGCTATCGAAGATGGAAGAATGCTCTTCAGAAGGACGGCGGACTGCGACTCCCTTCCAATAGCACGGCACACAAGATGTCCCAAGCATAATGGATTTCCTCCGAGCCAATGAAGGAGAGTGGCACAAACAATTCAGTCGCCGTGCATCTCAGCGAGGCGTATTCAGCAGAGGTAAGGGAGAACCGTCATTACGTCTCTGATCGCTGACGTGCTCCAGTTTTCCGCGTGCAGGCAACAGTCTAAAAAGCAGATGATGAGTCAGCTTGAAGTGACATCAAAATAAACATTTTCGAGCCGTTTGAGATTGACGCAAAAAGCGATGATGTGCTAAAAACTGGAGAATGGCCATGCTAATGCAATATATACGCATTGTTCAATTCAGGACGACATAAATTCTGTAATGTCGGATTTGACTTTGCTTCACAGCGCCCAATGCGTTGTACTAATGGTTGTCGAACCGAAAGACGTCAGCAAAGCAGAACAGCTCTCTGTAGCAGTGCGGTATTTTTAAATGGATTCGTCTACAAACGTTTTCTTGGGTTTTGAAATGCGGAGTCCCTGAACGCAGCCTCACACCTTAGCAGTGTTAAGCAAACGCAAGCCAGATGAGGCATTTATCTATAAAACTGCATGGCCCAAACGCACGACAGCGCTAGTGTGATGAGTGGCAAGGTTAAAGGTGTCGGCTCCTCAAAAGAGAGGTGCCTCAAGCGATGTACGTTCATTGCCTCTATCATCGACTGAATCTAGGCATTGTCGAAGCGTGAAAGGCCTCTGGTTTAGTGAGGAACGTTTTCTCCCTAATGGAGACGCTGTAGATTTTCTTTGGTGTATCTGCTACGCATACCACGTTCATAGCAGCCTAGACGCAGGTGTGCTGCTCGACAATCGAACTGAAAGAAATCAGAGAGACAAGAGAGACGTGCCAAATCAATACATGCAAAGCCGTCATTTCACGCTCCCTGCAATAATTATCGCACTCACGGAGATTACCGAAAGCGCAAAGAGTAGCCTGGTGGAAGCAAGCGGAATTCTGCACCAGTTAATCGTTACGTCTGTTGTGCTTTTATGCATTTTTATCCATGTTTTGGGTGAGCTGCAGTTCCTTTCGGATTACCCGCAGAACAAATGCTGCGAATTATCTCAGTCCTCTATGATGGTCACTGCAATATGTGAGGGAGCTTGGAACCTGAGGACGTCAGAGGGCTTTGCAAGTATGTGGAGTCAAATCGCAACCGTCGAAGAGATAAACGAAATCAATCCTACAATAGACCGAAGAGTTAGCCGTCTGCCTTCATGCCTGGCGAAATATCTCACGGGCATCCAGACCCGTAGAGAAGACTCCAGATGCTGCAGTGAAAATGACTATCGGGTGCATATCTTTCTGTCTATCTTAGATAGGTTGTTCGAAAAACCTCACCGGAGATCTGGCGAAACCGACGACATCCTCAAGGGTCTCAGCTGTTTCCAACCTCAGCATGATCGTTTTATGAATATCACTCTGGTCGAACCGCTAGCAAACCACTACTGCAACTGGGACATTCTTGTGACTGAAATGAAACTGATTCCCAAAGTTCGCCAGCGGGACAAAAGATATATCAAGTGAAGGGTTGATATTAACATTTGCAGAATTCCACATTGACATTTGCCGAATTCCAGGGAAAATGTAAAGTTTCATCCAGTGCTGCTTTTGAGCGCAAATTCTCGTGCCTACATCGGCTGAAGACATATCTGCGGAACAGAGTGTCCGATGAGAGACTCATGAACTTGGCGGTTCTCGCGGTGGAGATAGCCACAGCGAAAAGCCTAGACCTTACGACATCGTCGACGCCTTTGATGCTGCCCATCATAACTGAAGAGTTCGTCTTCACTAAACTTTGGGCCACGAGCATGAACGTGCTTATTTAGTAATGTGTAATGTTAATATGTGTAAATATATTGCATGTGAACCCTACAATAAGTAGAGCCGTGGGTTCGCATCCAATATCTGAACCCTACAACCCTACAAAGGTATCCTGCTACTTCCTAACTCTACAATAAGTAGAGTTCGGAGCTAACAAAAAAGAGGCCATGTGCTTACAAAAAAAATTTTCTTGATGCGGGTGATTCTTTCATTGTCCCTTGTCACCGCTGGCATCAGCTTACTGGACCCAAAGTCAGCGCAGCGTCAGCTGCATGCAATGTCAACGTATTATGAAAGCCTACGTCGGACGATCTTAAGTTCTAAGGAATTCTTCAAGTTCCCGCCCACCTCATCCCTCGGCGAACCAAGTGGACTACACCAGCCAGCATATAAGCAGACGCACGTCAGGAAATCTTTGGGTTTCGTAGCTGGCAGGAACGAGGCCATGTGCTCACGCAAACTTTTGTTGATGCAGGCGATTCTTCCGCTACTCCTTGTCACCTCTGGGAACAGCTTACTGGACCCAAAGTCAGCGCAGCGTCAGCTGCACGCAATGTCAACGTATTATGAAAGTTTACGTCGGACGATCCCAGGTTCTAATGAATTCTTCAAGACATTGCCCACCTCACCCCTAGGCGAGCCAAGTGGACTGACACCAGCCAGCATATAAACAGACGCACGTCATAGAATCCATGTGATTTCGTAGCTGGCAGAAACGAGTCTATGGGCTCACGCAAACCTCTGTTGATGCAGGTCAGTAATTTCCCTTTGGCTCTTTTCGTTTAATCGGTACCTTCCTGCCAGACCCGCCCAATACCATACTCTCAGGAGAAAAGGTCTATTCTTACTCCCTTGTCTTATATACGACAACCCAAAACTTCAGTTGGACGTACAGCGCACTAACGTCGACAGACGGCCCCAACTTTTACGAGGGGCTTGAGAACGCTGATATATACCTCAGTGAACCGCTAAGGTATGTATCAAAGACTACAGAAAACAAAACACTGAGGTTTTGCACTAGGAACAAGAAAACTTGGATTACTTTTTTTTTGTAGTCAGTACTACGTACATTAGCTGTTGGAATAGGTTTTACAATTCAGCTATCAAGCCGCTCGTGAAAGTTGGTACTGTCGGTTCGACGTCAGCGCGCTGTACGTCGAATCGAATTTATGGGGTGTCGTATATAGAACAAGGAGTGTAAGAATATACTTTTTTTTTCTTTGAGAGTGCGTGTTTCTTGACTGTAAGCACTAGAAATAAGCACTTACATGTCATGATCCGTAATATACGCGTACTATCCTTCTGGAAAAAAGTGTGGTCTGTATTCCTGTTGCCTCTGGTGAGTGGTGGCGTGGAAACGAATCCTGGCCCTGCGACTAAAGGGAAAATGGCTCTTCTAGAATCCATGTCAACCCAACTGCAAAACGGGCATAAAAACGTCCTGGCGAAGTTAAATGAGTTGAAATAAGCACACGGAGTTTACAACAAAATACGTTTAATCGCGAAAAACGACCTACTTGAAAAACGCATCTCAGATACCGAAGTGAATGAAATAAAACTAGAAGCAAGACTAGACAACCTTGAAAATCTGAGATGTAGGATGAACTGGCTGTTTTACGGCATACCTGATAACGCAGTGCGAGAGTCGTGGCAGGAGTCGAAAGCCCTTGTTTAACGCATCTGTAAATGATAGTCTAGGCATTGATGCTACTGCAATACAAAGGGCCCATCGTTTAGGTACCATCAAACACCGAAGCTGTCGGCCTATTATAGCCAGCTTCCAACATTGGAAAGAGCGTGATGGCAATATGCGGAACGCCATCAAATTGAAAAAACTCTACCTACAGTGTTTCCGAGGATTTTAGTGCACTCGTTAGGGAAAAAAGGCGTAATCTCTGGGAATACTTCAAAGATGCAAGGAAGGACTTGAACAATAAAGTATATCTGTCTTACGACAAGCCGGTTATCAACGGAGATACGTTTGCTTGGGATTTCGAACAAAGCACGGCTGTCCTTGTTCGTAAAAATGCCGTACTGACTCAGCAGGAATGACTCAATTCGAGAAGTGTTTGTTCAAACGCGGTTTCAACAGTTGCAGGTGCAGCAGTATTACTGGGCAACTTCCTAAACATCAAAAACAAAGTAGACAATTTTTTATTTTTAGTAGAAACAATTAAACCCCGAATCATTATGGGAACTGGAGACATGGTTACTCGACTCGGTTGCTAATTCTGAAGTCTTTTTCCCCGGTTTTACAGTGTACCGCAAGAATAGGAATGGACATGGGGGTGGTGGGTGTTTGTTAATCTCATTGGAGTGGACTTCTAGTTAACCCATTTTCCGAGAAAATGACACTGACTATGTATGGTGTCGTGTGACAGTACCAAAAGAAACCACTTTAGTGTTCGGTACATTTTATCACCCTCCCGGTGGTGACGCGCACTAAATAGCTAAACGTGGTGGCCTGTTGAAGTCAATGCCCGATAGCATATTTTTGGCCGGAGATTTCAATTTACCAGGTTTCAATTGGTGCGGTGAATCCCCTTGCTGCAAAGGTGTCACGAATCCACTCAATGTTTGCTGACATGATTGGTGTATTTGGATTAGAACAATATGTTAAAAAACCAACCTGTGCAAACGCTGTCTTGGACTTGATTTTATGTAATTTTCCTGCTGTTGTATCCAAAGTTACCACATTCTTCCAGGCATATAGTGATCATTGTGCGGTTGTTGTTGAGCTCGTCTCAGCCAGGAAAGCGTAAACAAGCGAAACGTCATCGAAAAGCATTCCTGTACGATAAAGGCAATTACGATGCGATCACCAGAGACTTAGATTCCAATTTTCCTATATTTTGTAGCCTATCAGAGAACAGTGACGTCGAATTCATGTGGTGCGCTTTTCAAAACAAGGTTCTGGAACTCGTTGAGGTATACATTCCATCGAAACAGTTAAGGCAGCGTAAAAAACACAAATCCTGCTTTAATGCCGAAGTTCGTAGATTTATTGGGAAATCAAGACGAGCTTACCAAAATCTTTCAAAGAATAGATCTGCATTAAATGAGCAGAAGGACAAAGAGACTACTTAAAATACAAAAAAAGTAAACCAGCAAATTTTCTTTGACTTACCATTTTGTTAGACCACCTGAGACTGGGTGGAAGAAACACGACGACGTCTCAACCCAGTCTCAGGTGGTCTAACAAAATGGTAAACCTACACCAGCTCGCCTGCGCCCTAACTGTTTTTTTTCATTAATCGTTCTTTGATTCTTTTAATAAAAATCTCGAACTGAATCATAAACAATTTTGGAGGTTCTTTGACGCAAACAGAAAGGTAGGACGTCTCTGTTCCTGCGTTGTTCCTGCGTCTCTGTTCTGTTCCTGCGATGAGAAACGCTCAAAACTAGAAGGAAAAAAATTAAGGCTAAAGTTCTTCATTATGTATTTTATAACAGAAGAGGGATCGATAAAGGTGCCTATTTTTGGAGCCATCTTACGTCTCCCATCTTTGTGATAATTCGAAGAAGGTTGCTGTACCGAGTTTCAAAACCAAAAGTTTTATTACATTTTTTTTTGTGTGTGTGTAAAGACGGCGAATGCAGTGGAATGATTTTCCTGATAAAGTTGTCTTTCAAGACAAGAGAATATTCTTTTCTTGTTTGCAATAAGGTATATGAAAAAAAAACTAGAATAATGCCCACAGGGTACCTTGTAAATGAAATAAAATAAGTACACTGTAAAATACCCGGATCTCCAACTTCGGGTCGTCCAGATGGCCGAAGACGCCGCCAAAGCACAGGGCCTGGCCGCCGCCTGAGGAACAAGAGGACGGGCCCTCCCACTCCCATCCTCCCTAAACCCCATCTCGGACAAAATAAAGTTTACTACTACTACTGCTGTAAAATACTGAAATAAACTGAGCTTATGATATCTGCAAAAAAATGCCCCAAACAGCTCTCAGTCGATATTTCCGGGAGCAGGTAGAGCTCTAACAATCCATTGTCCATGTTTTTATAAAAAGTTTTCTTCTATCTTAATTCGGACAGCTAATGTCTGGGAAGCCCATGCCTCCCCCAAAATTTATTGCGCCTCCCCTCTGCCACCCCCCATACCCCCCCCCCCCCTCATAAGAAAACCTGGCACCTTCCCTGGCGCACTAGCACGCTCGCGCATTCGACATGCTCTTTTGTTTTGGTTGCCGCTGATTCGATGATGAACGACATCAATATTTCCCACCGAATAATCAAGCTGCTGTCAAAGTGCTGCCGTTTTGTGGCGTGAGGATGAAGAGCTTGTTCTCCATGACACTGGATGCCCTGTCCGATTTTAATAATGTGGTTTCGCAAGTTCGCATTAACAACACCAGCGTTAGTGCTAGCGTTTGGTTGGATAAGTGTAGCCAGCTGGCTTCGAAAACTTCAAACGCGATCTGATGATGCAGAGCAGACTTGCTTCTACCATTTTTCGGAGACGGGAGAACATTTACGTGGCAGCGTATGCACGATAAGATCCAGGCGTCTGTGCCTGTGGACAAACAGGCCTTCGTTTATGAATTAATCGTTACAAATTCTTCATCTATGTAGCATTCTGGCACATTGCTGTCGTATCAGTCATCTTGAAGGGACGCTGGCACCCTTCTTTTGCCAGCCGATTCAACTGGGTGTCAGGAGACTACTCAATCCATGGATTGCTACAGATTCACGTATATTTTCAATAGAGCCAAAAACTGAACTGCTCGAAACTGAAACCGGAACATGTACATGGAGGCTCATGGCCGCGACATGTGGACGATGTGTACCGAGGAGGAGGAGGAAGGATTGTAGAGGAGGAGAGAGTTGCCGGAAGTTGTGTGGCTACACCCAACCGCGTTTTTCCTCCGCTTGTCCGGCCACGCAAGGCGGACGACGACGTTGCATGTATCATTTCTCGCGCGATTGTTTCGCACTTCTGTTCCAATCTCTGTTCATTCCTTGAAGATTGGTTTTCCGGTATTGTGAACGACAGTTTCGAAGTAGCGGTCCCACGTCTATCCCAAAGTTGGTCAGTTGTGCGCCGCCATCGCTTCGTTCGAGCACCCGGTACGTCGCCATATTGAGAATGGCGTAGTACATGTGCTTCCTTTTATCTATGCAACATTTGTTTTCAATCAACGTCTGTGCAGCTTTTTGAAGCCACAAAAGTGGACTTCATATTTTTTTTATTTTAATATTGAACGTGTGCCCTAGATGACCCACAACTTTGATTACTATATATGGTGCCAATGTCTGAACGACACGTGACAATGAATGACATGTGACAATAAACAACAAATTGTGTTTTGGGTATCTGGGCTATCATGTGTCATGTACAAATAAAAACCTCGGCAGGCATAAACACCCTTTCAGCGTCCCTTTAAGTCGAGCTTCTCCGTAGTTTAAAGACGAAAAGGGTGAAACAAACTCCGTTTTCAATCTTCATTAGTTCCGTTTCTCCAAATAAATACCAGGTGAAACTACTTTAGCATCGAATCACCGGCATCCAAAATTCAGGGCATGCCAGAGATGCGGCCGTGCTAGTGCACAGGTGTTCCAACAATTCATCACTTTCAAATTAAAAACATCTATAAAAAATACTGCCCGCGTGCAACCTCCCCGGAGAGCTGTAAGCAAGAAATAATATATTCAGAAAACACTGAAAACCCCCGCCAAAACTGATCAACATTACGTTGGCAAAACAAGCCGGGAACAGCAGTCCGAACGGGAGTGTCTGCAACAACGGGCGGGAACGTACCCAAATCGGAAAGAGGAACAGCTCCATCCACCTGCTATCTCACTTCAGGAGTGGATCTCCTATTGTTTTGCCTTGAGGTTGACGTTCTTTTCTTCGTGATGAAAAACAGCGCAGAAAAACACAATGGCACAAAGGAGAGAAATATATACAGGATAAGTCGCTGACTATCAACCTTCTTATTTTGAAAAACACGCGGGCGTAGGGTCTTCTTTTTTCACTGTGGGGTCGCTACTTTTTCTTTCACTGCAGGTTCGCTTCTGTCTAGTTTCTTCGAAGGAGACGTCATCCAAGGTCCAAAAAGCCATCTCACTGTCCTTGAGGTTCACTGATGGTTGGCTCACGCACGTTCTTTTCTTTTCTATATGATAGGCCTCAATTATCTCCGTAGACAACTGATGTTGGCGTTTGTACAAGATATCTGTGCCTCTGAACCGTGGTTTACAGCCGCAGTCATGGCAATGCATTCCTAAATAAGAGTATGCCCCACCTTTTAACGAACTGTGATGTTCCCGAAGTCTGATGTTTAAGCATCTCCCTATTTGTCCGATGTATGAGTGTCCGCGGGAGAAGGGGATATTATGGACTGTCCCCATTTTGCAAGGCACGAACTTCATGCCGCGCTTATGTGGCATTCTTTGTTGTCTGTTTGACTGCTTGTGTTTTCGCGTTTTTTTTACGGTGTTTACAACCCTGCTCAGTTTGTTGCGGGCTAAGAATACGACATAGACCTCATATCTCGAGGCGACTCTCTTTGTCCCATGAGAGAGGAGGTGAATATGTGGTATGACTGCTACATTCTGCATTATTCATTCAAAAAAGATTGATAAGCGAGCAAATACCGATGTTTTTTATTCGGCACCCCACAAGCTCTCAGGTTTATGTAAAAAAGATAAAGCTACATCAAAAAACAAATATAGGCTGCGCAAAATAGCATAAAACCCCTTACATCCCTTGCTCTGGTGTGGTTTATTCTTTCCCTCTTTCATGTGGCAAACTTTACATAGGCCAAGCAGGAAGATGTGTTGAAGACCAGCTAAGAGAACATAACAACAACATCCGAGTGGAGAATTCAGAACTTCTAGGCATTCACTGCCATGACTGCAGATGCTAAGCCAACTTCAAGAACTACTACGTAATCAGCAAAAATGATCGCCCACTCACAAAAAAAAAAAATCATCGAAGTAGCAAGTGTCGTAAATCAGAGTGACACATGTGTTAGCAATCCTTCGATATGACTTTCCGAGGAGTTTTTATACCCAGACTCTACTCGAAGGTAAGAAGTGCGTTAGACTTTGACATTACAGGAGGACGAAATACCAGGCCGAATAGGATCTGTCTTACTTAGCAGCACAAAGAAAGCAAGGAAGTGTGATAGCAATTTTTTCTTTTATTTTTTAATTGTTTTATTTTTCTTGTTTTCTTTTTTTTATGGGTGTGAAGGAGGAAGACAAAAATACAAACCAAAGTTGATAGTTAGCCAGACGTGAGAGGTTCCCTTTTGACAGTGTGCGTGTGGTCTGAGTGGGGGAGTAATCTTTTTCGCTGTTACCTATAGTCGGTGACAGGTCAAGAACGAAGTGGAGCTCTCCCACCCTTTCCACTTCAGCGGAACAAACGGTGGAGAGGAGGTGACCTCCTCTCCAGCGTTCGCACCGCTGAAGTGGAAAGGGGTGGGAGGAGCTTCCACTTCGTTCTTAACCTGTCACCGACTATAGAAGTCACGAATAGCCAACTCGACCAAGCCTCCATCTTAATAAGCTTACCTGACTATAGATCGGCACATTCAAAACTCGTTAAGAACAGTATCGCTCTTTCATGCTTGCGGTCAGCGCTAACGAAATCCTGCATCCACAAAATGAAAGTAAGCTTCTCCGCCCAAATCGGCAGGCTCAGAGACTCGAACTTTCCAGACACAGTTATCTCATTGTCATGTGACAAACTGATCCGTAACATCAAGGTGGACCCAAAAAGAGCACAAAACTAAAGCTAAGAAAGCCAAAAAAAAAAGATGTAGTAGTCGTACCATATATTCATCACCTCTCTCAAGCTATAAAGGGAGTCGCCTCGAGATACGGGGTCAATGTCGCATTCTCAGCCCGCAACAAACTGAGCAGGATCGTAACCGCGGTAAAAAAGAAACGCGCTAACACAAGCAGTCAAACAGAAAACAACCAATGCCACATTAAGGACGCTTGAAGTTCGTGTCTTACACAATGGGGACAGTCTATGAAATCTCATTCTCCTGCGGACACTCCTACATAGGGGCAAACGGGGAGGTGCTTAAACATCAGACTTCGCGATCCTCACGGTTTGTTGAAAGGTGGAGCATACTTCTATTTAGCAATGCATTGCCGTGACTGCGGCAGTGAACCACGGTTCAGAGACACAAATATCTTGTACAAACACCAGACTAGGGAGATAATTGAAACCTACCATATAGCAAAAAAAGAAGAAGAAAAAAATGACCGCATCTCCACGTGGTGAATGATGTTGATTGGGGCGAAGCTCGGGTGGTGCTGATGATACTGATTTTGGTCATAGGTATTGCTGCTTGCTGTCGGCGTTGACGCTTTGCCGCCGCTTCCCGAGCTCTCAACTCCGGGTCTGCTTGGCGTTTTTGACGCTGTGCAGCAGCTTCTCGCGCCCTGGTCTCCGGAGCAGCTTGCTGTCTACGTAGACGCTGAGGCGCTGCATGCCGAGCTTTTCGGTCCTTTTCATTCATAGTATACTTCGTTTCAGCTTGGGTCCAGACGCAGCCGATGCTACAAGCACGAGCGTGTGGCCCTGAACAGTGCCTGTACTGCACGAGCGCGCGTGCTTGGCAGGGACGCTGGAAGCCCGGAGCTCGCGCTTGTAGCATCGGCTGCGTCTGGACCCAAGCTGAAACGAAGTATAGTAGGAGAATGTGTAGTTTTCTTCTTTTTCTTTTTTAAGCAGACAGATGGGATGGCATCTCAGAACCCCCTACTCTTTTCTTTTTTTCTTTTTCTTTTTTCATAATTTTTTTTCATCTTTTTTTTTCAATTTTTTTTTGCCCTACACGAGCACGTGAGCATGTGCTCACGTGCTCGTGAGCACGTGATCTCACGAGCAGAAGCACGAGCACCCGACGCCGGCCTACGGCGGACGGACATACGGACATGGCTAGCCCCTAAGAAGCTTCGCCCCTAAAAGTGCGTGAGCCAATTATTTGTTAACCTCAGGGGCAGTGAGATGGCTTCTCCTTCGAAGAAACGAGAGAGAAGCGAACCTGCAGTGAAAGAAAAAGAAGCTACCCCGCAGTGAAGAAAAAAAGAAAACCCTAAGCCGGCATGTTGTTTTTCAAATTAAGAAAGATGATAGCGCCTTGTCGTCCTGAGTGCAATTCTCTCCTCGGTGTCCCTGCGTCTTTTGTGCTGTTTTTCTTCGCGAACGTATAACAAATAACCCAACTGTCCATTCTGGTTATTTCCTTGTATGGTCGGCAATAGTGTGTGCATCAGAGGGAGATAAAAATGACGCCACCTTTCTTATTTTGTGGCCTTAACTGGAGCTTTACTAGAACATACGTCTTATTCCGCAAAATCCAAAGGCCTTGGAGCTCCCAGCTTCTTCGTAGTTCGAACGGCAGGACGCGCGATGCTTCGTAGTTTTCCTTCTTGAATTGGTCTGCCTCCATCGATCGTCGTGGACAGCCTTCGAGGCAGTATTTACCAAGACAGCCGTTTCTGCTGTCTTAGCGAATACGCTATCTGGATGCGTGGGCGGCCGCCCTGTCCCTTGGCACAGCACAAAAGCGCGATGCACTTGCATATTCTCAGACGCGGTCTGCTCAAGCCGACCGGGAGGCTATCGTGCAATCTATTCCATCTCGGCGGAGTAGAAAGCATCCTCGTCGTAAAGTATTGTGGTGTTCCCTTCTTTCCGACTGGCGCTCTTCAGTGCCTTGTAGTAGATGCTGTGGGCGCATGGACAGGTACAGTACATTTCCCATACTTCTTTGCGAGCAGGGCGCGCGGCCTTTGGCTACTTTATGAAAATGTCTCTTCGGCTGGCTTGTAAGGGGCTGTGCGTGGGTCCAGGCTGCTGGGGCCCGAGGGCGAGTTCCACGACGAAGAGGGCAACCAGCTGCCGTTGAGCTGGTGGTCTCCGGCCTCGTGGGCCGCTTTCCGCCGCCTCACCCGCTGCCTGGGCGCTCCTCACTCGGAGCCGCTCTGGCGAGGCGCCCTGGGCGTCCGGCTGCTCTGGCAGTGCTTCGAGAGCGCTTTGGCCCGGTCTACAACCCCGGCCGACGCTGCCGTGAGCGGCCTGCCCTCGATGCCCGACCAGAGGAAGCTCTTCTTCGTCGCCTACTGCCTCTTCCTGTGCGCCATGCCGCACGAGCGCAATGAGTACGTTGCACGTCGGATTTCTGTGCGTCGAGTCGTGGTCGGAAACCAGGCTGCCCGCCCATACAGCTGCTAGGCTGAGAGATCGGAAGATCAAGGAAAGATCGGAATTAGTAAACAGTCGGGAGATCCATAGGCAGGTAGAAAAATTGAAGGCACTCAGAAACCTGCTACGCTCGCAGCGAGGCCGTATAACCAGTGTGCGCCTCTCCTCCCATAGTCACTAAGGACCGACGGTCCCCGCAATGCCGTACGGTCCGAGTCTGTGAGTACGTCCTTGGCTCGTTAATTGGCGTCTTCTGACAGCGAAAGGGAGGTGGATCCTTGGCGATAGAAGGGTGTAGACGCACGCCATCACACCGAGCAGTATTGTCCAGATTTAATGTCTGGTCGCTAGGGAAGATCGGGAATTCCACTACCAATGACGCATTCCGCAGGCCTCGTCCTTTTAGTAATACGGCGTAGGCATATAAATCGCACACATATTTATATAACGATAGTGGCAAACCTTAACGCTAAAGTAGCGCAAGCTACGTAAGAAAGGTTTTGATGGACATTTTAATCCTTTAAGCTCGACCAAAAACACCTCGCGCTTGCAACACCATCAAGATAGTAATTTTGTTTGTTTTGCGTACGCAATGCAGAAACTAGAGAAATAAACATTTTTTTTTGTTTGTCATGAGGAACATTTTTTATTTGTTCAAAAAGGAGAAAGCGAATCGAGCGGTCCATGGACAATGTCCGCTCGCGTGACCTCGGCAAGATGGGTCTCGTATAGTTCGGTTTGAGGAAACACCTTTTTTGTTCCAATTAGCCGCGTTCCGTCGTGTTGATGAACACCATCCGCCCTTTTCCTCATTAGTTTGCAAGTGAACAATTAGTCAGTGGCGTCGTTCCTGGTGTTGGTGAAACCCACGAGTGTGGCGAGTGACTCCTTCGATTAAGAACTCAGTGCTACTACGGAAGTATTTGGGACGTATGCAGAGTTGGAGTTAAGGGTGGGGGATCTGAAGTCCCACAAGGGCAAATTATTTATGAAAAAGTATACCAGTTTCTTTTCTAGGATATGTTTCGGTTTTGGTGGACATTAGGTAAACAAAGTGGATTTGGGCAACACTTCACCCGTGACGTCACAGCAGTCCGTGACATCAGCCCGAATACAGCCATGCTTACTCTTCTTTTGTCCTTTCGTAGCCGCCCTGGCGGCATCTATCTGGACAGTTGTGGCTGGCAACGGGTTGGCTTCTTTGTCGCCGACGCATCCTGAGTCCAAATAAAGACCGGTATGCATAAAAACAAAGTTACAGCACATGTTTTTTTTTATTAAATGCAGTAGCATTTAATAAAAAAATAAAAGACGTTTATAATTTTCTGTAATGCCGAATTAGAGCGCCGCTATTGAGAAGGAGGAAGGGAGGGTACGAGGGGAGGGTATGCACTAGGAGTAACTGTATAGGCTCTGCTTGCAGAGCAGAGTATCGCGTTCCTTTTCCTTTCGCCGCCATCTCCGTATTGGCGGAGGAGTGGTCACGTGGGCAGAACTGGAGCCGACCTTCGTGCGGCAAAGCGGCCTTCCAGAGCGCCGCGTTTCGGGGGAACGTATTTTCCGCTTTGCGTTCGCAAAATATAGATCCTAGTCCAAATTCGACCGAATCGAAAGCTTCCTAAGTCATTGAACATTATGTGTATCAACTGGGTACAGTACAAGCCCGTTTTTTATAACGCGAGCGATGTTTTGGGACATTCGTTTTCAAGGTTTGTGAAGCAGACGACACGGAGGATGATCGCGTTGCTCGCGTCTGCGGCTCTCGCGGAGTGATACGCGATACCGATACGCGACCGGCACATCCGGCCAACTTGGCGAGTCGGCGAGCTCTCGTTTGAAAGCAGGGGGACGGCGTTTTCGTCAGCCGCTGCGTCGTTTACCGCATTGACTCTTTGCATGCGCGTAGAAAGAGCCCCGTGAAAATGACAGGCCGTAGTGTTACCAAGTGCACAAATGGCGCAGACAGCGGCAAGAGCTTGTACCGGATTCCGACGGCGAGACACGATGTGAGACGCCGCCTTGTCTGGCTTTTTCGTATAGGAAGGAGATCATTTTTAATCATTGTCCGCCCTTTTACAATACCCCAAAAGATTTCTGCAGGCAGTTGTGTGAATAAACATGTTTTAGAGACCGTTAGTGCTGTGCCTGTTCGCAATTTCTTCAATGGACAATGTCGGTGGTAGTAAAATAGTTTAATAAGTTCAGCAAGATGTTCAAAATAGAAGAGAAAGCGAGATGTAGGTTGGTGTCACACACTGAAAGTAGACAGAGCTCTATCGCCCTATTCTCGGGACGGAATATACTGGTCAATAGGAAAACAGTGAATCTCGGCATCATTCTGGTCCCTGCAACGAATTGGACTGCGTTTTCAAAGACTTATCCGCATTGAGAGTGGAACGTCGGTGGACTCTTTTAATATTAGGCAGTTTGCACCTTGCGGCATCTCCCAAAATTTGGAGCACCGTCTAACATTTATTATTCGCGATCCCCTAATGTTTGCGATTCCAGCGAATTCAAAATTTAGCCCAGCTTAAAAGCATGCGAAAATTCCGGTCTCCAAAAGCTCTCAATTCGGGTGTCTCGAATTCGTGAAATAGCAAAAACTTCGGATCAAAAAGAAAAAAAAAAATTGTATACTATGTTAGCATGAAAGTTCGGGCGCTCTACATTCCTTAGATTCGCATATAACTGGGACGCACGAAGGTAAAGCACTGCTCCGTCTACATAAAATTAAATAAACTGTCTGCTGAAAAAAACAAAAAAAGTCACAGGCTGAGCAGTGGCCCCGCTCTTCGATTAAACACAAGAGGAAAATAAGCAGGCCTGCGTTCTTTTGCTTCTTGCGATCGCTCGAGGGGAAAGGTCCTCCTAAAGTTGGGCAGACAGCGGGCTCACGACGCTATCTGCGTCCCAGCAACAGCGACTTGACGACTTCACATCACACGCGACCCGCGACCGCGAGACCCGCGGGTGCATAGCATACGAGGGTGCGCTTTTTGCAATCGAGAGGGAAACAGGAAACGACGGGACAACGATCACGGCTCACGGCGCGTGCACGGCTCGTCGCCGCACGCCGCACTTTTTCCTTCCGCGGCGCGCCGCAGCACGCCGCCTCGCGTCTGCGCCTTCGAGCCCCTGCAAAAACCGACCGTGGCTTCCCGCAACGCTTGGCTCCAGAATGGCACCATTGCGGTACTCTGCTCCGCAAGCGGAGCATATACAGTTACTCTAGGTATGCACCTCCTCCTTTCCTGCTCCCCTCCCATTTAGCTGAAAATTTTCGCTAAATTTCCCGCTAAATTTAGTGGGCAATTTTTCTGCTAAAATTAGCGGGAAATTTTAGCAGCTAGAAGTGTTTTCCCGCAACATTTGACGGGAAAACTTTTTCCGACAATTTTATCGAGGAAATTTAGCAGAGAAATTTTTCCGATAAATTTGGTGGGGAATTTTTTCCGCCAGATTTAGCACGAAAGTTTTTTCGCTAAAGTTAGTGGGGATTTTTCTTCCGCTAGATTTAGCGGGAAAAATTTTCCGCTAAAGTTAGCTGGAAAGTTTTTTGCTAAATTTAGCGGGAAAATTTTTCCGTTACTTTTAGAGGGGAAATTTTTCCGCTAAACCCGGGAAATTTCGTAGACTTCCCGCGCTACAGTGAATCTCGCTAACCACTCGGCCATGCTCGCGGTCACTCGCCGACGCGCGTGGCAATATTCCACATTGTTGACGCGGATAGTGCGTATAAGAAGTTCATAAGAAAGTTTGAACCTATATATTTTGTCTGTTTTCCAAATAAACCGTAAAACTTGATCGAAAAGGACGGAAGCCTTGGATGGCATCGGCACTACTAAACAAATACTTAGGAAATACTAATTTTATTATTTATTTCTTGCGACTCTAGTTAAAATAGTGCTAGCCCAGTTTAAAGACGAGAAATAAATTAACCACGGAAAGTAAAAGAACTAAAAAGATTTATTATTCTCGTCTTTTTGATGCCGAGTGCCTAACCAAAGGCCGATATACTATGGAAACGCAAAAAGAGTGTTTTTAATACCCCACGCAGATGAAATCAGGTTGAAAATACAAAAGATATGGTGAAGTTTTTAATGGCTTGAATCTTGCAAATGTATTTAACTTTTTTTGTGAATATAGGTACCAGTTCCTATAACCGAGTCGTCAAAAAATGTCTTATCAACTCCAGGATCACTCTTTATATTCCCAACGGATGTAAGATTTGTTCCTCTATCATATGTGTAAATAACAGTCGGATTCGTGATGCAGACGATCAACAAATTAGACCAGTAAAATACGTAATCGATATCATTGCCCTATGCCTAACTTTTATATACAACCTCGCCTTATCATCTGGTACTTTTCCGCAAAACATGCAAGTTGCGAAGGTCATAACTTTGTTTAAAGCTGGAAACAAAAACGATTTAGGGAATTATCATCCTATATCTATACTTGCAGTATTTTCTAAAGGTTTAAACAAAAATTCACTCACGGATTGTAAATTTCTGTGACAAACATTCCCTTATAAGAGAACATAAATTTGGCTTCCGGAGAAATCGGTCTAGAGAAGTAGAAATTTTTAGTTCAGAAAAGAATGTGTAAGTAGAAACTCCGAAGGAAAGAAATTGACATATTTATAGATTTGAGCAAAGCCTTTGATTGCATTAATCAGACTATTTTGTCAGAAAAACTATTTGCTTATGGTATCTGCGATCTTCCGCTTGCACTTATAAAATCATATCTACAATATCGTTCTCAGTTCTTGGTAATTAATGACCCAAAATAAACCCTTTCAAAGATATCGTCAGGAGTCCCACAAGGTCGCATCTTAGGGCCCCTTCATTTTGTACTACATATTAATGACTTCGTAAACATTGATCCTAGTCTCAAATATATCATCTATGGGGATGACACTATCATATGTCTAGACAGTTGTGAGCAAAGTTACAGAAATAAAGCCAAAGCGTTTCTTTTAAAGTTCAAAGTATGGTCAGAAATAAATATCTTAGAGATAAATGTACCCAAAGGAAAAGCAGTCACGTTCCAACCACGTGTTTCGGGTGAGAAGCTTTGCAAACCCCTCAACTATAGATCTTTAAATATTGAGTTTGTACATAGTAACAAATTGCTTGGAGTGTTTTTTCTGAACACTTGCTATGGAATGATCCCATTAAATACCTTTGCGCTAATATAGGAAAAGTAGTAGGATTTATAAATAGATATAGACATGTTCTCCCTGCGAGTGTAAAAAGGGTGCTATACAGTTGGTATTCTATTACCATTTGTGCTATTGTAACTTAGCCTTTGTCAATAGATCCATGTCAAATTTAAATGCAATACATTTATTCCAGAAAAGTCGTGAGAATAATTGCAAATGTTCCTTATATACATCCAACACAACCATTGTTCAAATTCTAGAAAATTCTTAGCATACATCAAATGCATGATTATCGATTAACAATCACGTATAAGTATGCGGCATGTGGACGAAGCGATCTAATATTTGAACGTGCTGATTTAATAGGAAAAAGTTTCTATTACTCATCTAGACATCGCCAGCCTTGGCAGATTCCGAAATGCAGAAAAATAAGCTACACTGCTACACGCCACCTATATTATGAAATGATTAATTTTTTCGAAATATAGATGTTATAAAGCTTTCGAAGAATAATATCCTCGAATTGTTTTTTAATCATGATCATGCGTATGTTATTTATGCTCATATATAAATGCACGAAAAGATATGCTCATTGTAAATAAATATTATGTGTCGTGTCGTAGCTGCTGAATGGGGGTCCGAGCTTCGTCAGGCTGCGTTCATGCAGCTTTTCTGTCTGACCTCCCATCCACCACATTACCTGTGGTGAAGAATAGAGTTATTATTATTATTAATAATATTAAAATAGTTGACGCAGGGTATAGAAGACGTGACGTGCGCGTTACGTAATCGCTAGTGAATCCCCGACCCGAGCGACAAACATGCTCGATGAGAGACGCTAGTCTTGACGTCACCGCGTGCCACCATCTCTATCATTGTGTGATGATTCAACACACGCTGGCAGCGACGCTGACGCAAGCTAGGTGGCGCTGCCTCGAAGTGATGACGTTTGGGGGAGGCCTTGTCTTCTAGCTGCTAATGATTGTTCGTGCTGCCTTCCCGGCAGGCCGTCGAATGAAGACCTGTGCAACATTCCCCTGAGGAACACTCCAGCCTTTGCGTCGGCGTTCAACTGCTCCATCTCTTCGGTTATGGGCGCCACGGACAGTTGCCTGGACGACGCTTCGAGCCTCGGGAGTTGGACTCCTGAGGAGATTTCTCGCTCTGTCTGACTCCAACCCAAGTCAGGTTGGACCGAATGGCTTCCGAAGCTCAATTCAACGATTACACCCGATGGAGCGCCGAAATATGCGCTCGGAAACCAATAGGTTTCCGCCCGTGTATTTGTACACTATAGCAGCGCTGTCAGAGTTTCCCAATAGCGTGTGAATAAACTCTCACGTAGTTATGTCTTTTCTTCGGTGGCGTTTTGAGCACAGAAGTGTTCTTCATGTATAATTTTTTGTATTAAAACTAAGCTTTGTTAGAATTTGGTTTTACTTTCTGCGGTGTGTCTGCAAGAAGACTGTGCGCTTAATTATTTTAAACGCGTTTTATTATAGAATAAACTCGATATTTTCATCATTAGAGATCGAGTGAATATGTTGCTTTGATAATATTTTAATATTAGTAAACAAGATTTTTATATAAATAGCTTGGACTTGTCGCTCAGCGCTTGTCCAGAGAAAGGTGCCGAGTCATGGTGGATAATTCTCGAGCCTGATGCTCGGCGGCTTACGTCGCCATGGCTGATCTGTTCCATTCCACGCACCTCAAGTCCCATGCCTTGCACAGCAATCGCTCCCCGCGCCGCTTCTTTCCCCAAGTTATCCACATGTTCAAATTCCTACAAGCGTCAACAATATAGGCGATCGTCTACAGAGTATCTCACGGTAAGTATTGTAGCGCTTTCGCTATAAAGCATTTTTGTTCATAATATTAATAACACAAACCCGCTGGCTAAATTTGTAGTGTGTGCACGGATATGAAACAGCAGATAAATATGCAATTGAAAATAAACGCTTAATAAAACAAACTTTGCCTACAGCTTTAAAAAGAAACGAGTGTTTTGTAATTGCGACTGGCTCGAAGCAGTGCATCCCCGCTGCTTTTCTGCGCGCTGTACGTTCAGGAATCTTAGAAACCAGAACATACGATGACAACCAAAGATTAGCTTGAAACAGGATACTACCTTCATATCTGTCATGTACTGCCCACCAACGGCTAATCCTGGCATATTTATTTATTTCTCGAACAATTTATGGAATACGTGTCCGTAAATAGGTATTTGATTTTAGGGGTGGTTTCAACGTTAACGTACTTAGAGCCGCACCTCAAACTTTAACACTTACAACTTCCCTAAACTGTGCTGGCTTCGACAACGCCATTACGTCCCCCACAAGAGTTATCATATGTACGCCAAATACTATTGATCCTTTTTTTGCGCTAATACCAACACAGACGTTTAGATTGCTGGAACAGTCACCTGAGACGTCAGCGATCACGATCCAAT
Source organism: Ixodes ricinus (assembly GCA_037355805.1). Taxonomy (NCBI): domain Eukaryota; kingdom Metazoa; phylum Arthropoda; class Arachnida; order Ixodida; family Ixodidae; genus Ixodes; species Ixodes ricinus. The sequence continues at coordinate 52,865 of JAZHYW010011740.1, forward strand.
ATATATATTTTTTTTCATAGTAGCGTCGAAAAACAAATTCTCCAAAGACTGCCCTTTGTTGGCAGTTGTGTGATTCCTGCACAATGGTGACCTAAAACCGAAACGTCATGGCACCGTTTATGCGCTTGGTAGGGGTAAAGTCCCTTGATACTTCTTTCACAAGTAACGACAACCCATAAAAATGACAAAGCACATTCCTCTGGAACAAAATGGCGGCATGCAGTCAAAACCTCTGCTGTGCGCCGCCATTCGCTTCAAAACCTGCACCGTCACGCAGTCGGTGCTTCAAAGAATGTCGCTACTTGTGGGAAGCTCTTATCTAGGGACTTTAGGTAGGGGTAGAAGGAAAACCCTCCACAGAAAAAGGTGGTGAGCGCAGCGACATTTCACTTTCGACGCTGTTTTGTTGGCTCGTCGCCTCCTAGCGTTGGACGCGTTCCGACTATCTTACAGAATGACTTGCACGTCCCACGGTGTCAGTTGTTTCGCGATTGTGCAGTGGTTTCGACCTTATAATCACCACGTGACTTTCGAAAGGGGTCTATACAACTACGTTTACATTTCAAAGCATTTCAACTGCTTACCATAAAAGGGGTACGGAAACAAAATTTTAGCTCTAATTTCTTTGTTTAGCATGAAACTACATTCTGTAATCACTTTAAAAACACCAATCTTCCGATCGTAAATAACAAAAAAATTAATTTTAAACCGAATAAAACGATTTTTTAATACCACCTGGTAGTTGGAAGGGCGATGTACTTATGGCGTTGAATCCCGCCCCAGCACCGCTCACGGAAGCACAGCGCAAATATATAGACAACTCGGGCTTGAACGGAATCACGAAGCTTGGCGAAGTAATCCACAGTGCTTCCGCAACGTACATTTCACACAACCAAGATCGCCGTTCTTAGCAGACGATAGATAGGAGCTTGATATCTGAGGACCCATGGTCTTCTGCCAGGTCAACCATACCACCCCCCCTCCCCCCCCCGAATTCACTGTGAATAATGTGCTCAAATATGGCACCCGGTGAATACCCTATATACGCAGCTTGCACCTGTCGCCATTGCTGGGTACTGACGGTTATCTCTATACTTACTGGCACTTATACCTGCGGTGTGAGACTAACATGGTGAACCGAACGCTCACGGCCCATAAAATACCGGCATATCCGCAAATAACGTTACGGGCAAGCTTTGTATACGCCATATGGTGTACAGTCCTCAGGTATTACTACTTGGCGATATTGTCCCGCGTTAACGTCACCAAGCGGCGATGCTCGCAACTACAGTTCCCTTGGCCGTGCAGAGGCCCTTGACGTCACTAGCGCAATACGCATTTCGCGTCTCGCTGACTAATTTTGAAGCGAGAGGTAGAGAGCTCGCTGCCACGTCATTTCGTTTCTGTACGCATTAATTGCATATGGAAATGCTTTGTTTATTTATTTATTTAAATAACCCCACAACGCCCGTGAGGGCATTATAGTGGAAGAGGGGCAAATACAATATGAACTTGACGCCAAAAACACTGTCCCAGTCAGTGGGCCAGATAGCAGCCAAGGCATGCGGCCACGCGCTAACCAGTCCTGCTCGCATTCTGGTCATGTCATCTAACACCTGAGACTGTGGTGGAAGAAATTAGAAACTTTTAGTAGAAGGAACAGACACAGAAAGGGACAGACAGACAGAAAGGTTGGTAAAAAACATTGCTATTCCAAAGTAAGACGCAGCTGTGTTTGCCTTGCGGTGTTGCCTTCGGCCGGGAGCGTTCTTTGAGTGTGTTACGGCTCGCTTTGATTCGTTCTGTATTCTTATCCTTCTACTCTACGGTGATATAGAGGAAAGCCTCGGTCTGCTGACTAAGGAGCAGATGAATGCAATCCTTGATGTCCGAAAGGCCCTGAACTGTAGCATAAACTCAATCAAAGAGATATTAGAGCAGCGTATTACTCAAACTAATGAGAGACTTTTATCCATTGAAACTAAAGTTTCAATAGATGAGATTAAATTTCAATTTCGGATTCTGTTCCCAAGCTTGAAGCGTGTGGAGAAGTTTCTTCAGCAGCTCAGTAACCAAGTATTGACGTTGAGCTCCAGAATTGATAGCTTAGATAACAAGATAACAACAACAGACAAAGTAATCTACTAGTGCAAGCACTACAGAGGGCGTGTCTGACATCAACACTCAGCTAAAAAAAAGGTGGTCGTAGATATTTTTCAAAAACAACTGGATGTAAATGCATCTTCCACTGAAAACACTTCATCGGCTCGGGAGACAACACGCAGGGAAACCTCGGCCTGTACTTATAGGATTTCCTTTTCGTAACGCAAAAGCAGAAGTCATGCGTAACGCGTACAGGCTGAAAGGCTCTGTTTTCTATTTATCTTATGACTACTCTATGGAAGTAAGGGAGAAGCGTCGTCATCTTTGGGCATACGCGAAAAAACTAAAAAGGAGGATCCAAACAATAAGGTCAAATTAACTTATGACAAAATTATAATAACCGGTAGCCTGTTCACTTGGCATTCTGGAAAAGAGGAAGTTGTCACATCAAAGCGTACTTGACACCTAAATGCTACCAGGAATATTGATCAGAGAATATGTTATAGTGATGGTATTGAACTTCAGAGCATGAAGAATAAAGTGGAACCTTCGTCAGGAATGATTAGCGCTGTGCAAGCTGATATATTCCTTGGAACAAGTCTTGGTTAGATGGTTCTATATCAGATCACGAAGTATTTCCTTGCTCGTTTAACACCTATAGAAAATATATGTCATCACATGGGGGAGGGGTCTTTATACTGGTGCACGGCTCCTTGAGGAAGCTATCAACTATACGTTCGATCACTCTAAGAAAAAAGGTAGTCATATGTGACTACATTTGAGGTGGTAAAAAGTTGTCCCAAATATAACGACCCCAGGGTAAAAATCACGAACCCACAAGTAGTCAAAAAGCAGGTAGTCAACTTTGACCACCCCCTAAAGCAACATGGCGTCCGGTTAGCGAGGCTTGAATTCCCCGGTAAGGCCTAACGAAGAGCACGGCTTTTCGGCCGAGTGAGAGAACAGAGCGCATACGCCTATTCGGCGTGTTTTAAGCGCCTTCAGACACTCTAAACATCCGCCCCCAGACACCGCTACCGTACCTATATCATGTAAGGACGGCAGTGTGTATGCCGGAATTGCCGCGATCGCCCCCGACGGTATCTCTGCCAGATTGACTATTCTTACCACCGGCGTTGAACGCTGCAAAAAAGAAATCGTTACACGAGGAATGGGCGTGTGACCTCATTGAACACAACGTATGCTTGTCGTGTGTGGCGATGAATCGTTGGGCGCCTTCGTCGTCACCGACGAGAGGCGTTCAACTCCGCATCAACGCTACCGCTATTTTCTTTCTTTTCTAGTTTGGGTTTACCTTTACCGGCGTGGTTATCCATTCGTGCGCGTGTGCCTGCACTTCGCACCTCTTCGACACAAAACGAGCATTTAGGTAGCTGAGTCGGCTGAGTGGCACAATTATTACGATTGTTATCGAACTGAGAAGCAGGGACGTAGGAAGACCTGTGACCGCAGGCCAGCCAGGCCAGCTGTTTGTAAATCAATAGCTACAGGACTGCTCGACACTTAGCTTATTGAATAACAGTGGCAGCTTGCGCCACCTAGGAGGTGTAGTAGTAACCGCTAGGTGGCACTAAAAAAATACTTATGCACGAACTCGTGCTATTTAACAACCTACTACACATACAACAACGCACACACACCATCAAGATACCGAACACATACTACAGGCACATACATGTCAGCAGTACAACAAGGCACAAACAACTCCAACACAACACATCCGCGACTCTCTACTCAAACTACCCCACCGACCCGAATCATATATTTGTCCTACCACATTCTGACAAGGATTAGGCAAGTGACTGCTACTGATTACTAGATGAATACAAAAAGTGTTTGCAAGTATTATTGGTATACAAGTGGTCTATGTATTTAAATTGGCAGGCTAGACACTCTCTTAATGTAGCGCTTCGAAGGGCAACATGATGTGAAAGCAATCGGCTAAAGTAATACCACACGGCATGCCCCCGATCAGTTTCGGTTTCAGATTCACGCAGTGATAAACATACTCAAGCCATGTTGCCTCACGCTCGTTCCACGCGTGCAATAGCAGCAGAAGTTAGAACAATATCTGCATTCCTGGACAGTAATCGGCTAAAGGTAACATAATTCGTAATCTTATGTTGTTCAATTCGTTCTTCCCTTAATTGTCGCGGGCAAACGCTGGCGGCGTGCTTTCCCGTGTTGGTCAAGTGACCTCGCTCTACACGCTTTACTTTAAAAAACCCAAATTAAACTTATGTAAAAAAAAAAACGTATTGGGGTACAATTATAAATATATATCAAAAATAGCATAGCCGAGATTTTTTTTTTTATGTGCTGCATTTGGAACATATACACCCCTATGTAATTATTTTAAATCTTTTATTTTTGTGATGACAACAAAAGGTTGGCACTTGCCAAGCATGGGGACACTTCATATAAACAATGTATTAAGCTTAAAACATTAGGGCATTACAACCAAAACTATACTATTTATATATACAAAGTGGCTATAATGGAGAAAAAGTGTTCAGGTGGCAATTGTTTGTATTCTTTTATTTTCCAAACCTGATATACAATTTTATATGGAAAATATTTTCCTTTAAATATAATTAAACGTTTTAAATCAACCGTGTAGGTACTTCTGAGTCATTGTTCAAATGGAAATATGAAAAGAAGTATTTTTCCAGCACTGGACTCTATCAAACTTGTGGGATGTCGCTAGCTACCAACACAGGTACCGATAGAGTAACCAAAGGGTTGTCTCAACAGCGGCGGCGATCTCAAAGGAGACGTCAAACCTAGTAGCGCGGTCCCCACATCTCCGCGGCAATATAGACGACGTTTAGGGCTACATTACCGCGGGTCGGTTCGATTAATTACCTCCGTCGGTGCCAATGATCGTCTACCTTGTCTCACTCTCTCGAATATAGCGGAAGAGAAGACACACGTACCAGAGTAAGGACAGAGTCCAAGAGCATTTATTAGACACACTCTTAAAATGAACTACTATGTCCCCATCCAAAATGCCCCCGCGCCGGCAAGGTAAGAAAAGGTCCTTACCTGCCAGACGCGGGGTTCCGAGAGCCAAGACCGGGGAAGCATCGGAGAAGTCGCCGACACACGTCCTATCTGTTTCGCGGTCACCCGGACGAGTCCCTCTCCCGAAAGCGGGAAAACAAGAGGCGAAAGCCTCCTCGCCTGTCAGCAGTGATTCGCATCCGAGCGGGAGGACGGAAAGAGGTCCCCCCGGGAGAGAGTGAGAGGAGGGCCCCTCAAGCCAGGCGGCCCTCCGCCTCACGAACAGGTCGGAGCTCACGGCGAAGGCGGCCGAGCGTTCCGACCCGCGGCCGTTATCACAGCCATCGGGGAAGAGGAGACCACAGGAATCCCCACATCCCCCTCCTTAAAACGGTAGGTGGGTCTCAATAAAGAATAAAGGAGGCCCACCTGCTCTCATAAAATAATATATATCTCTGCGCACCCCCAACAAATACACGCGACACCCAGCGCGCGTCTTCACAGTGTCCGCCGTCAACAGCTGGCCCGCAGGACCGAAGACCCGGAAAGTTCCAGTCCAGGTGCACGAACGCGGCCATCACAACCTTGCACAGCATCACAGGCGCCGTGCTGATACAGCTGGACACAGGTGTCGCGGTACGAGCTGGCCTGCAGTGGAGGGCGGTGAGGCGGTCGTGAAGGCGGAAGCACCAAAAGACCAACGACCGCCGGCCACTGGCGGAGACCAGCAGGGGGAAGTCCCAGACACGCCGCCCGGAGGGCTCGGCGCCATCTCGGCCGCAGTGGGCTGGTGAAGGGGGGGGGGGTGGACGACCTCAGAGCAGACCTGCGAAGTCGTAATGCCAGCAACCAACACGCCCAGAACCGGCCGCAGCCCTCCCAAAAGGGAAGAAAGGGCGCCGCAGCCTCCAAACGAGGGGGCGCGCGCAACCGACGCTCGCCTGCCCGGGGGCTGCAAGGGCGGCAGAAACGGGCAGGAGCAAACGACAAACAAAAAAACCACAAAAAAGGTGGCCAGTTTGTCAACGGTGACAAGAAGGTGCTCAGTTGGGAAACGGACCCGACGAGCGGCCAGAGGACATACGCCAGAGTGAGGCCTCATTCACACAACCGTTTTTCTCACGGCCCGGCGAAAGCGCCGGGCAGCTTTTTCGCGCGGGGGAGGGTGTGGGGACCTGTTTCCGACCGAAATCGGGCCGCCGGACCCGAAAAGGGCCGAACGAGGATGTTCAACGTCCCCGGCACCGGCGGGAGACCGGGAAGCGCCGGGAACGCCGGGGCCCCGCCCCGTCGAGGGACGGCCAATCACAAAATAGGAAACTTTCGCTGATTCTGGCGGATTCCCAAACATTGGGTGACCATGGGCATAGCCGCGGGAGCGCGGGAGAGAATTGACCGTGCTATGCCCTAACGACGAACCCAACAAACCTCTTTTCGGGAAAAAGCGAGGCCAGCGAGACGACGGGCGCGTTGTGTGATGTTTACGGCTCTTGAACTACGGGCATACCGAGATTTGGATTTACCGCTAAGCTGCTGCTCGAAATGGTGAGACCACATCGGTTCCTTTGCGATAGCGATAGACGTAAATGCGATTCTAAGGAAGAACAGCCGAAGAAATAAAATACGGTCGTCGATCATCGGGGCCGAAATGTGGCGTAAGGTATGAGTGATGTGAAACGTGCTCGCGGTGGGTCTTGTCGTTTTTGTTTCGAAACATGGAGGCAAATAAAATGTTTTCAAACATGCAAGATCGTTATCGGCGACCCGAACGCAAGCTCCAAGGAACAAAACAGTTGTGGCTGTGCCCATCGACGCCGATCGTCCGCTACATTTGGTGGTCGACGCCGCCACAGAGCAGTCACAAATAGGGGATTACAAGATTGGTAGTAGAGATCGGGGGAAGCGTGAAATTACGCACGTAATTAATAGGTTATGCAGTCTTACGGGATACAAAAGTTAGACGCAGAATTTGAAAGGTGCAGAAAGGTTTCTAAGCTAGGTGGCGCAAGCTACATCCCAATATAAGGGGGCACAGCCGCTAGCATTTACCTATTCACATAGCCACCGCCGGCAGTTCCGCCGCCGCTGGTTCGAACACTCCTCCGTCCCCGCACCGTCCCGTTTTCGGCACGGCGCCCACGGCGCTTTCGCCGGGACGGGGCGAGACGCCGGCTGTGTGAATGAGGCCTGACACGCTTCGACACCGGAAGCAGAGCCATAAAATGGGGCCCCTCCGTTCGAAACGCGTCCACATACCAAGCAAACTAATTGAGTTCGCTTAATGTGGACACCGGGGAGAGAGCTTCTAGGAAAAAACGCCGAGTTCTCAATCCGTTGCGCAGGCAGCTAACACAGAGGCTGCCTACAACAGCCGGTTTTATAGTTACCGGAAGAGTCCGTTGACTATAAGTGGCCAAAAACAGATAACAGTCTGCAGCTGGCCCGTCTTCGGAAGTCGAGGTAAACGGAATACGGGGACTTCGAAGGGGCGGATAGAAACAAGCCGCCATGCATGCGCGTCTGCGAGCGGGGAAGATGCAAGTTCCCGCGCAAAATAGCCGCCATCTTGCTCCTCACGGAGGAAGACAAAAGGGGCAGCAGCTCACACGCTCAAACCTGCTAGCTTCGCCAAATATTTGAGCTAGCTAGTTTACCGAGGCTAGAAAAACATGTCTTGCACTCGATACGGCTTGATCAAGGGCTCACAACGGTGTGGACCCTTCTTTTGAGGCAAGGCCAGGTTTCAGAGCAACGTAACTGCTGAGAGTCTTAGAGTCACTCTTCCACCTGGATCACGCGAGTCTGACAGATATCGCCAAAGGGTACTCTGGCTACATGGCGCCCGGGTTTCAGAGCAACATAACTTCCGAAAGTCTTAGAGTCACTCGTTCACCCAGACACTGTCACAGTGCGCCTCAGACCGCGTAGCGCCACCACCATGAACGCAAAACTAGTGTCGTTCTTGGAAAACAACAACAGGCTGCAGGAGTACGTTGGCATCAAGCAGATACAAATCTTTCCCGAAGAAAACCCTCCGCGCCCACTGCAATACCTGCAGTGAATACAGCGCGCGCGTCAACAGTATGCAAACTGCTTCTCGACGCCGACGGTTAATTAGGCACGGCCACATTGGCGTCGCGGAGGCCTGCGGCGCGACGGTCGGCGCTGCCGTTTGCCGACCGAAACCAGTTTTGGGCTTCAGCGGCGCGACGGACGGTGCCGCAAAGTCAACCGCTCCTTGCACGGTTCAGAGCGCGCCGCCGCTCGCCGCAGAAGAGAGGAGCCAATGGGAGGTGGCGTAGATAGTGACGTCGCGATGCCATGGCAACGCTCAAACCGGTCCGCCGCCGCGCGTCTTCCACGTTCCGAAGAACGTGTTTCGTGTCGTCTGCTATCCCCATTTCCCCCGATGCCTTCCGCAACGGAGCGGTTCCTTGAAACTGTGCGACTGTTTCCCTTTTTATATGACAAGACCCAGCCAGACTACCTATAGTCGGTGACAGGTCAAGAACGTAGTGGAAGCTCCTCCCACCTCTTTCCACTTTAGTAGAGCGGACGCGGGAGAGGACGCGACCTCCTCTCCACCATTCGCTCCGCTGAAGTGGAAAGAGGTGGGAGGAGCTTCCACTTCGTTCTTGACCTGTCACCGACTATAAATAACGACGCTAAGAACAACCGCTGGGAAATTATAGAAGAGGAATTCGGAATTACAAGTGAGTTTCTCCGCGGCACTGGTTGCATGTCGTCTGTGTTGTGACGGATGTTGTGTTGATTTGGTGACTTTCGAAAGCATGCCTTCATCTCTGGCGCGCCGGCGGCCGGGGCAGCAAAGCACTGACCTGTCCTTCGGTGTTTCGGTAGAACCAACTCGGCCGGACCCAAAACCTGCGCCTTTTTCCCTTCAGAGCGCGGCGACGTCGCAAGATCAACGAGCAGGCTAGGATAATCACATTCACGCTGATCACCAGGTCATCATGGACTCCTACCATGTAGGCAGCGAGTGCGGTTTCGATGCTGATATATGCGAAAGGTGAGAGCCGAAACGGAAGAATCTAACGAAGAGCAGACGACGAAAGAGCGGGAAATCCGACGGGAGGCGCGATCGCGAGATCCAGTGCTGTCACGTGACGCCCGGAAAACGGAGGCCAATGTGGACTCCTCGCGTTGGGACGCCGGACGGCGGTGCCGCCCGGCGGCGCCGCCCGGCGGCGCTGTTTACGCTAGTGTGGTCAGGCCTTTACGCGGCCCGGCTCCCGGAGCCCGTCAGTAGCAGTACCAGCTACTTATCGACGTTATTGGCAGGCGTACCGTCCGACTCTAAATGAGTGTCCGCGACTACTCCGAGTCAAAGAAAACGCGTATATTTACATTCCCAGATTGCACTGCTGATCCGTCGCTACTCTTTTCTGCCAAGCCTCGATCCCCGCCGGACATAAAAGCCCGCCCGGTTTTCAAAAACATCATCAAAACTTCTATATACATTTTCCCTTCAGGACAAGTTGGTGGCGCGCTAGGAACCCAAATACACACAGGTGAAGGGTTCGCCTCAAGCATGGAGAACAAAGGGTCTCCCGCAACAACGAATGTTGCTTGACGCACGCTAATTCAAAACAGGAACGCGCGTACGAATCACACTGCGCTCGCTCAAAGGAGTGGCACTGCGGGTTGCCGACTCGGCATTAATCGCTCAACCATAAGTGGCGAGATCAGGACGCTCGTGGTACGGGGCGATCAAAGGCAAAGGAATGTCGGCAAATAAGGCCGGACATCGGGACGGAGGCCAGGAGCCACGACCACGATAGAGGAAGCCGTGGCCCCACGTTGGGCGCCATTTTATGTGGGACGTTGCTAGCTACCAACACAGGTACCGATAGAGTAACCAAAGGGTTGTCTCAACAGCGGCGGCGATCTCAAAGGAGACGTCAAACCTAGCAGCGCGGTCGCCACATCTCCGCGGCAATATAGACGACGTTTAGGGCTACATTACCGCGGGTCGGTTCGATTAATTACCTCCGTCGGTGCCAATGATCGTCTACCTTGTCTCACTCTCTCGAATATAGCGGAAGAGAAGACACACGTACCAGAGTAAGGACAGAGTCCAAGAGCATTTATTAACATACTCTTCTAAATGAACTACTATGTCCCCATCCAAAATGCCCCCCGCGCCGGCAAGGTAAGAAAAGGTCCTTACCTGCCAGACGCGGGGTTCCGGAGAGCCAAGACCGGGGAAGCGTCGGAGAAGTCGCCGACACACGTCCTATCTGTCTCGCGGTCACCCGGACGAGTCCCTCTCCCGAAAGCGGGAAAACAAGAGGCGAAACCTCCTCGCCTGTCAGCAGTGATTCGCATCCGAGCGGGAGGACGGAAAGAGGTCCCCCCGGGAGAGAGTGAGAGGAGGGCCCCCCAAGCCAGGCGGCCCTCCGCCTCACGAACAGGTCGGAGCTCACGGCGAAGCCGGCCGAGCGTTCCGACCCGCGGCCGTTATCGCAGCCACTGGGGAAAGGAGACCAAAGGAATCCCCACAAACTATAATAATTATAGTAATGACACTTTCTAAAGCCAGAAACAACCTTGCACCCTTCTTATTGGCTGCCACCTTTGAATATGAACCAATAAACTTACATGAAAACAGGAAACATTTAACCAAAAAACAATATACGATACGGTATAGATGGTGGCAGCCAGCTGGTGCGGGTATAACGCCATTTAACTTCCTGAGAGTGAGGCACATAAAAAGGACACCACACACATAGACTCTCTAACACAGCTATGGGTTTTATCGTCGTCGTCTTTGTCTTCCCCTCCAGTCTTTCAACGACTTTTTCCGCGCGACATTTCAAACTGATGTTGTGCACAAATCTGTTCCGAATCGATTGTCGGTTGATCCAAAATAAAATAAAGGCAATCATTAAATAATGTCCCGATGGTACACATTGTCCTATAACACTCCGGTGTAGAGTTTGGTAGAATCCACCGATCCAGTCACGTGGCACATTGTTCGAACACCACACATCTTATACCGCGAGGCAAAATTCACACGTCAAGGAACCTTTTTTCAATATCAGAAAAAACAACCGATGCGTTGCTTATACAGTTTTTTGAATTATTAATTTGTAATGTTTCGAGAATAAGTCTTTTCTTGTCATTTCTTTCAAATTCTAACACGGTACTTTTCTTCCATTCTGGTACACATCCGCTACATTGATCTATATGCTTTGCGACCTCTGAGTTTGGAGCATTGTTTTTTACATTATTTTTATGTTCATTTAGCCTTATGTTTAAACATCTTCCAGTCTGCCCAATATAGTTGAGACCGCAAGTCATAGGAATCGAATAAACTACTCCTGATTTGCATGGGACTGTCATCTCTTTGTGGGTTATTTGGCAAGTTCCGTTTTCTCTTTTATAAAAGGTGTTAACCTTGACAACCTAATGTCATTCCTGTACACAGTTGAAACTCCAAACTTTTGGGCCATCGCTTTGATGTTATGCGATACGCCATGATAGAACGGCAACACCACTCTTCTCGAACTTCCGTCGGCAACCTTTTTAGCTTCTTTCTTTCCTTTAGATAGTGACCTCATCACCTCATTTATGATGTCATCATTAAATCCGGCATCTAACAACCGATGAAGTGTTGTTGTTGTTGCCTTTTCAATCTGGTGTATGCACGTTTTCGCAATTGCGTTTTTTAGCAACGATGTTACAATGCCGCGCTTTATGGCTTTCGGATGACAACTTTTGAATGGAAGTAGGGGCTTTTGGCTTTTTTCTTCCCGTACCTCCAGCACATTGTATCTTCTGCAATAACCAGATCTAAAAATTGCAGCTCGTTTTTTGTCGCTCGTTCCGATGTAAAGGTCAATTCAGGACAGGAGTCGACTAGGTGTCTTTTTGTGACCTCCCATTCTTTTTCGTCTTTTGTGCAAATAAGAATATCGTCAACATAACGCGTTATATATACGTTGTCTTTTCCTTTTTGTTCCATGATCGCTGCTCCCACACAGTCTAAAACGTTTAAATAAACTTCAGACAAAATGGGAGCGATCTTGGAACCAATACATATTCCGTCCTTTTGCGTCATGAGGGTTTCTTCTTGTTTGAGCACATTGCATGTCAGGTATTTTTGGAGCAGAAATAGAAAATCCTCAATCGCAATCCCTGCTCTGGATTGAAACCCAACCAAATCTAATTCAAGCATATTCCTGAACCTGTTAAAAAGTATCGTTTTGTTAATCGAATAATATAGATCTTTTATGTCCAGCGACCCAATGTATCGTTTTGTGCCATGAAACTTTCCGATCTGCTCTAGTACTTCTTCGGAGTTTTTGATAGATAAAGATGTTTCAATACGTACATGGGCTAGACATTTCTGCAAGAAAGAGGAAATTACATTTTGCCAGGAACCAATCTCGTTAAGCACTACCCTTAACGGGTAGTTCACTTTGTGGTCTTTTACGAGAAACTTCTTCGTGCACGTATCTTGCCTAACGCTACTGATCTGTCTAGCTAACTTATTTAGGTCACATGCCTGTAGCCGGTTTACTATTTCTTTTTTCACTCGTTTTAGATCTGTTGAGCAGGGTTTGAACAGTGCCTTCATCGCCTCATTTACCCTACAACTGAACTCGTCCTTAGATAGTACAGTGAAACTTCCCTGGATTTGTCCGTTTGCAAAGACGCTCCAAATCTGCAATTTACTGTTGACTATGCTGAGGACGAGTTCAGTTGTCAGGGTAAATGAAGCGATGAAGGCACTGTTCAAACCCTGCTCAACAGATCTAAAACGAGTGAAAAAGAAATAGTAAACCGGCTACAGGCATGTGACCTAAATAAGTTAGCTAGACAGATCAGTAGCGTTAGGCAAGATACGTGCACGAAGAAGTTTCTCGTAAAAGACCACAAAGTGAACTACCCGTTAAGGATAGTGCTTAATGAGATTGGTTCCTGGCAAAATGTAATTTCCTCTTTCTTGCAGAAATGTCTCAGCCCATGTACGTATTGAAACATCTTTATCTATCAAAAACTCCGAAGAAGTACTAGAGCAGATCGGAAAGTTTCATGGCACAAAACGATACATTGGGTCGCTGGACATAAAAGATCTATATTATTCGATTAACAAAACGATACTTTTTAACAGGTTCAGGAATATGCTTGAATTAGATTTGGTTGGGTTTCAATCCAGAGCAGGGATTGCGATTGAGGATTTTCTATTTCTGCTCCAAAAATACCTGACATGCAATGTGCTCAAACAAGAAGAAACCCTCATGACGCAAAAGGACGGAATATGTATTGGTTCCAAGATCGCTCCCATTTTGTCTGAAGTTTATTTAAACGTTTTAGACTGTGTGGGAGCAGCGATCATGGAACAAAAAGGAAAAGACAACGTATATATAACGCGTTATGTTGACGATATTCTTATTTGCACAAAAGACGAAAAAGAATGGGAGGTCACAAAAGACACCTAGTCGACTCCTGTCCTGAATTGACCTTTACATCGGAACGAGCGACAAAAAACGAGCTGCAATTTTTAGATCTGGTTATTGCAGAAGATACAATGTGCTGGAGGTACGGGAAGAAAAAAGCCAAAAGCCCCTACTTCCATTCAAAAGTTGTCATCCGAAAGCCATAAAGCGCGGCATTGTAACATCGTTGCTAAAAAACGCAATTGCGAAAACGTGCATACACCAGATTGAAAAGGCAACAACAACAACACTTCATCGGTTGTTAGATGCCGGATTTAATGATGACATCATAAATGAGGTGATGAGGTCACTATCTAAAGGAAAGAAAGAAGCTAAAAAGGTTGCCGACGGAAGTTCGAGAAGAGTGGTGTTGCCGTTCTATCATGGCGTATCGCATAACATCAAAGCGATGGCCCAAAAGTTTGGAGTTTCAACTGTGTACAGGAATGACATTAGGTTGTCAAGGTTAACACCTTTTATAAAAGAGAAAAACGGAACTTGCCAAATAACCCACAAAGAGATGACAGTCCCATGCAAATCAGGAGTAGTTTATTCGATTCCTATGACTTGCGGTCTCAACTATATTGGGCAGACTGGAAGATGTTTAAACATAAGGCTAAATGAACATAAAAATAATGTAAAAAACAATGCTCCAAACTCAGAGGTCGCAAAGCATATAGATCAATGTAGCGGATGTGTACCAGAATGGAAGAAAAGTACCGTGTTAGAATTTGAAAGAAATGACAAGAAAAGACTTATTCTCGAAACATTACAAATTAATAATTCAAAAAACTGTATAAGCAACGCATCGGTTGTTTTTTCTGATATTGAAAAAGGTTCCTTGACGTGTGAATTTTGCCTCGCGGTATAAGATGTGTGGTGTTCGAACAATGTGCCACGTGACTGGATCGGTGGATTCTACCAAACTCTACACCGGAGTGTTATAGGACAATGTGTACCATCGGGACATTATTTAATGATTGCCTTTATTTTATTTTGGATCAACCGACAATCGATTCGGAACAGATTTGTGCACAACATCAGTTTGAAATGTCGCGCGGAAAAAGTCGTTGAAAGACTGGAGGGGAAGACAAAGACGACGACGATAAAACCCATAGCTGTGTTAGAGAGTCTATGTGTGTGGTGTCCTTTTTATGTGCCTCACTCTCAGGAAGTTAAATGGCAAAAAACAATGTCATGAATGCATCACAAACATTAAATAATCAAAATATAAACCCCACAGTCATTTCACTATTAAAAAAAATATCTGAAGATATGTATAACACAAAAAGGGATATGATTTGCATCAAGCAAGATACTGGGCCATAGAACCAAAGTTTCAACAATAAAAAAATATGAGGGGGTACCCAAAAGTAACTGGAATGAATTTCAAGAGGCCAGGCGTTCGCAGTACCAGCGTCCGCCTCTAGCAGCGCTAAGCAGCATCCTTCCCAAGTCAGTTTGCCGACCGGTGTCGTTCGCTAAGGATCTAGCGGCATGTTGTGAATTTTTCCACAAGCGCTTCAAAATCATTTTTGTTTTTTGCAATGTCCGACTTGAAGGACCTTACACATTCTCAAAACGATTTCCTTTCAAGACTTTTCATACGAGCGAACAGAAAAAAGTCACACGGGGCGAGCGAGGTCCTGAGAATACGGGAGGTGGAGAAGCGGTGTCATGGCCATTTTTGCTAACAAAAATTGTTGCACTGACAGGGCAGTGTGTGCTGGGGCATTGTTGTAATGGGACTATCATTCCCCCTTTCCCTCACATCGGGGTATTTCTGCCTTCCTGAGTTTCGCAAGTGTCGCAAAATTCCCAGGTAAAACACCTGATAAACAGATTCACCAACAGGAACAAACTCGGAGTGAACAATGCCCAAATGTTTCGATGTTTTCATCAGTTGAGGAGGTTGAGGGCCGCCCTGAACGAGGTTGGTCGTCGATCAATAATTCACTGGCCTTAAAGCGAGAAAAGCACTCATAGACATGAGATTTCTTATTAGCATCTTCTTTGCAAGCTCTCTGAGACATTACAAGTTTCCGGCAGTTTTTCCTAAAACAAAATTTCACGGCCGCATGCTGTTCCTTGATATCAGACGTTGCAAAAAAAAAACGATTTTGAAGCGCTTGGAAAAAAACATTTATAGCAGACAATGCCAGTCGGCAAACTAACTCGGAAGGGGTGCTGCTAAGCGCTGGTAGCTGAGGAAGCTGGTACTACAAACGGCCCGCCTTTCAGAAATTCATTCCGGTTACTTTTGCATCCACCCTGGTATGATTCACTGTGCCAAAAGCTTTCGATATATGCAATGTTTAAAAAAAAAGATGGCAACCAGTCAAATAGGCTCAATAGACCTTATGCAAAATTGCTTGGTGATCTGACAACACTGAGAGCGTCGCCATTTTAATGTTGGCAAGCGTCGTCGGTACCAAAGCACAGTGGAGGCATCGGAGAGAGCCGTACGGGCAGTGTGCGATAGCACAGCAGCTGTGTTTTCCGCCTTCTGACCATGAAATGCGGACGAACAGTTTAAACAACCTACCGCGACTGTCTGATGAAACTCTAGGAGGCCTCTGCATGCTGGCAACAACCTCGTCGAAGCAGTGCAGCAAGTCCTACGCCTTCACTGTGGAAGCTTACACACTGCAGGTTGTCGCCAGCGTGTGCATAGGCCTCCGAAAGTTTCGTCAGACAGTTGCAGTAAGTTGTTTAAACTGTTTGTCCACGTTCCATGGTCGGAAGGCGAAAAACACAGCTGCTGCGCCATCGCACACTGCCTGTACGGTTGTTTCCAGTGCATCCACCGTGCTTCAGTACCGACAACGCTTGCTAACATTAAAATACCGACGCTCTCAGTGTTGTCAGACTAACAAGCAATTTTGCATCAGGTTTATTGAGATGAGGCAATTGTCTCTGTAACATCAAGCAACATCGGCCAGAGTGTGTGCCCAAACAATGGCGGACTTCGATAATTGGTGCTGCAGCTACCAGACTCCGTTCACCTCTAAGCTGAGACTGCGATGGAGGCTACGTCCTCGTTAGACCAGTTATATGTCTCTGTTTCGCCACGTCATCACGCTCCCGCCCATGCCCATACCCACGCTCAAAGAGCGGGGTCAGGTGATAAGAGCAGTGATGTGATTGGTCGTAGTCATTTTGGAGCAGCTATTGGAGCAGCCAAAAGTTCATTTTGTAGAAGCAAAAAGAGCTTTTGAAGCATAACCGCACACTTCATTTTCATTTATATCACTGCAAATGTGAGGAGGAGAGACCGCAAATATTAGAGGAGAACAAACACTAGCTGTTTAGTTGCATGTGGAAGTACCAGACACGGTAACAAGACGGCTGATGAAGGACAGCGCAAACTGCCGTGAATGATTATTTTAGGTACGTAATCCCACTGAACAAATATTAAAATACAATAATTTGGAGTACCTAGATTTAAAACCTTTAAAACATCTGTCAGCCCTTTGCTACTTTCAATATTTCATGAAGCGTATACAAAACACAGATTACCTCGCTCATTTGCAGAAGCTCACACCATCTTTATACCGAAAACAGATGACAGGGTCAGAAGACGTACTGTAACAGGCTACCGGCCTATCTCTTTGAGTAACACAGATTATAAGATTTTTACCAAAGTACTCACGCGCCGTCTACAGGTTGTTATCCGCAACCTTGTTGGCGACCACCAAACTTGTGGTATGCAAGGGAGGTCCATACAGACCAACATACACGTCGCAAGGAGCACTCTGGAAACAGTAGGGAGAGGCCGCTTAGCTATGATTCAGTTAGATTTTGAAAAAGCCTTTGATAAAGTGCGCCATGACGTTCTTACACGGATATTAGCTCACGTAAACGTCGGGTAAATTATTTTGAGGGGCGTTACAATGGCTTACAACAACTGTGGGACGAGGCTGGTAATAAATAATTGTTTATCAGAACGCATAGGAGTACAAACATCAGTGCGGCAGGGCTGTCCTTTGTCGCCGTTACACTTTTCGCTCTACTTATAACCTTTCTGCATGAAAGTTGCAGCCTGCAGAGGCATCCGAGGCTGCACTCTATACGCGGTCGAAGTCAAGGTATCAGCGTATGCTGATGATGTTGCGATTTTTTGCTGCGACAAAGAAAGCATAATGGAAACCGCACGGATAACAAGAGAGCTCTGTGATGTCACTGGCGCCGCAGTTATTTGGGGAAAGTGTTGCGGGCTCTGGCACGGGAATTGGGTCTCAAAACCCAGTCTTTTGCAGGCATAAGATGGACGGACACCCCGACCACCTACCTCGGGGTGCCGTTACAACACTACAAAAATAGCACGCCATATTGGGCCGAAGTTCTAGGGGATTTAAAATCAAAGGCAACCTCGTGGGAAAATCGTGATATATCGATATTTACCCGTGCCACAGTGTGCAACATTTTTCTCGTCGCGAAACTTTGGTACGTGTTGCAGGTGCTGGCATGCAAGCGTACGAGAATACAAAAGTTCCACGGAATATTCGCCACTTTTGTACGAATTCCAGCTGGGAGAGGACGCGGCGGGATAACCTTTTCCGCCGCGTCAAGGCCGGTGGACTGGGACTCACACAATTGTTTGTGAGACAATTTGTCTCACGTTTCGCTTTTCTTCGAGACCAGACCCATCCTTTCTTACGAACTGTTATCCAGATAAAACTGGCGAATGCACTGCCCTTTATGTTAGTAACAAGCGACTATGGTGAACCTTTGAGTCTTTTTTGGATTTCTGAAACAAGTGAAAGATGCTGCCTCCTTTTTATAAACACGATTTTCTATGGAGTACCTAGAAAGCGTAAAGAAAAAGAGATTGTCGCGAGATTTGATTGAAATGCTTTTTCCCGCGCCCCTATATCGCACTGTTTACAGCCATTGTCCAGGGCAAAACGTATTGTGTCGCGTAAAAAGAATGTGTGTCCCTCCCGCAGTCAAGTCCTTTTTCTTCAAACTACATAGTGGCACTTTACCTATCAAGCCGTGGTTGAGGGAAAGAGGGTTTTTTGTTCCCTGGACGGTTGACTGCCTTTTGTGTAAGGCACCAGAAACAACCGAACACATTTTTATTCATTGTTGGGACGCGGTGTTTTTGTGGGACATTCTACAGAGGACGTTGAAAAAGGACCTGACTATAACCCATGAAACTATTCGTTTTCTGCCAGTTGAAGAAGGAGACGTGGTTCCTTATGATTTATTTATGGTACTTGGCCTTTTTAGTTTGTGGAAAACCCGGATGGAACTGCATCAAGCAGACCTGCACATTAAACCTGCGCGGCTTCATTTTATTGATTTGGTAACGCAGGTACAGTCTGTATAGCTGCAGGTCTCCCGACACTACGCCCGACTGGGCGCACTTGTTTGAGTCGCTGAAAAATATGAAGGAATTTTAGTTAGCCAACATGTTGTTGGGCGGTTTGTGTGTGTATTGACTTAGCATTCGTATGCTGCATTCTGTGTTCGATAAAGAAAAAAAAAAGCACTTAGATTTATGAGTCCTTTACGTTCTAGGGAGGGGGAGGGGGTTTAACAAAACTGCAATTTTTAAATCGCACGAAAAACAAAGCATAAGAAATAAACCTATAAAAGATTCCATATATACCCTCTTGCACCACGTCTCGCTCTGGAGGAGTACCTTTCACCTTAGCACGCGGGTGTGCTGCGGCGAAGAAAGACACGCAACATCGCAACGCCTAGTTCGCGATTGTTGCTTCACTGCAAGTACACCAGTGTGCGGTGAGAAGCGCACTCAACAAAGCTAACTAACCCACCAAAAAAGATCACGAGACTTATTGCGAAACTTCCGAGTACTGTCAGTGCTTGGTGCGAAATCAAATCTAATAGTATGTTATTTGAGGCGATTATCGAAAGTCCTGAAAACCTGCACTAGCCTACCCTAAGGATCTGGTCCAGTAGGGAGGCCTGCAACTGTTATATTTGGCGCAAATGGCACAGAAATCACATCACTGGGTGATAAAGGGAGGTGGCTGATTGGTCTGGCAGGCACTGTCGTCTCAGCTTAAGGGTGAACAGAGTATAGATGGTGCACACTTTTGAAAAGGGTCTATTCAAGGGTAGCTGACAGGCTGTCGGTGGCTGCAATACAAATAGCAGAAGCGCGTACTGCAATGCTCACTCGTCTCCTATCATTTTTATATAGCCTTTGTTCTTGCCATGGGCAACACTGGATCCCACCGCTGCCGGCATGTCGTGGTCGAGACAGGTTAACGACGACAACTGGTTTATTGCATACAATACGTGGTCTTGTGGGCTGTTGGGCTAGTGGCATCGATTACATGATGGGCCTTGTCTGCTAACCCTCTTTTGCGTCTTTTTGCTGGTGCTTGCCGCATGAGGTGCTGTGCTCGGCCGTGGGCTCCGGTGTTGCAAACAGCAGTTCTGAATCACCATAAAAAAAGGAAAAAAAGAAGAAACAGGGTGACAAACCTGTAAAAATGTAGCAAACCGAGATGTTTTACGCTGGCTTCACACGAAAAATCTTTTTGAACATTTTGACATTGCAAGGCAAACACAATTTTGGAAGTTTCACGGTCTAAACCAACAAGCACGCCAAAGGATTGAAGATCCATTCCACTGCCTGGCCATGATCTGACGAGCAGCTGAATTTTCTTTACATCTTGAAGTCGTAATAGCTTCAATTCCAGTCTCTCGAGTTCACGAGCAGCAATTGCTGAAATAACAACATGCTATTTTTGGTATGATCACCACCAAAAATGCAATTATTCATGCTGTATAGGCCCAAACTTTTGGAGTCATAACATGCAACAATGCCTATGCCTTGCGTTGATGCACCTGGAACCATACATTACAAAACCAGAAAAATAAAACAATCAAATTTTGTTGTCAATTAACCTTCTGAACCTGCAGTGATTATGAAATTACACTACAAGCATATACAGATTAATTAAAAAAGTATGTTTAATATCTATCTTGAATGAACTGCTATGTTTTATTGTAAATATCCCATTCTTGCAAGCACATCAAACGCAATGATTGAAATGTGACAGAGGCATCTTGGGACATTTGGGATGTGAGTCACCTCACCATGGCCATTGCTAGCCTGGCTGCAAGCATGCCAGTTGACAGTGTCACCAAATACTCTACCAGGAAAAATACATTTGTCTCTATTCATTTATGCCAGCACACCCACAGTGCCAAATGTTGCCCTCCTAGTGGTGTAGACACCACGCATCTGAAATAATGCATGAGGATCACACCGTCCATGCTGTACACTAGTCATGCCGCACCAAGAAAGGGGCTGCCGTGGGCACACCGAGATACCGGGTTTGCCTAGACAATAGAGACAGCTGTCTCCACTTGTGCTCCAGCTGTCCGCAACCATAGATGGCAACAGTAATCTATTGTTTGCCATCAATCGTCCCAATAAACAGATCTCACTAAGCGTTCCACGCATGTGTGACGCCGCCATAACTTTAGTTCACAGGAGGCAGGCGGCAGTGCATGAGACGGCTCGTGTCGTCTCGTCACGCGCAAAGCTCCAGCGGGGTTCTCCCACATGCAAAAAGACTAAAGTTCCTTTGATGCATTGCGGCAGCGGCGGCTTAACGAAACTGGCTGGTGAGATAGGTCTATTCAAAGAGAAAGACCATGAGGCTGCTGCGCATCCAGTCGTTCTAACCACGCAAACCCTATTCGTGCCAAGGCCATTGGATTTTTATGGAGTGAGATATTTTCATAGTAAAGCATTTGGTGTCATCATGTCACACCCTAGTGGTTGTCAACACCCATGGGCTATATAATTCTTCTTCCCTTTCAAAGAATTCTGTTACATCTGAAAGATAAGAGGTTGAAAACAGGGATGGAGAAGAACATCACAAGAAAGGAGAGGTGAAGCAAAGCGACTGACCGAATCGTCCTCGGCGAGCCAACGCAAAACATCTGTCTGTGAGGAGTGCGGGCTGGGGTGGTGTGTTGCCCAACCTGGGGTCCCTTGAAAGAAACCTAGCCCGGGCTTGGCTCAACTGCCAGGACCCCAGTTTCATCAGACACGGGGACACCTAGCACAGCCAGGCATGCAGGGGGTCTGAACCCATGCTGGGCTCGGGGCTCATGGTGATTGGTGACGCCACTCACCAAACACCCACAAGCGCACAAGTCTCCTGTGGCGACGCAACCCTGTAAAAAGGTATTCAGTACATGAAGTAGATACTGATCGAGCCAAGTGAGACATACACTTCAACTGAAAAAAATAAAAAGGCACAGCTCAATCATATGATGAATGATGGATGCCAAGTGCGGTTGTCTGTCACGTCCAATGTATTTTACATGCTCCAAGTGAGCTAATAGTGATCATAGATGAACTCACAGCTAAAACGTAAAATGTGCCCAAAATACTGAGAGCTGAGCTAAAGTATGCACAGCTTTTCTTAACCGAAATACCTAATAATGTTTTTGTTTCACTTGTCTATCTCATTAAGTGACACCTCTTTTTCAGCTGCAAGTGAAATGTGCTCATGTGAAACTTATAACTTCATGCTGAATCTGGGTCATTCCTCCTCTGCAGTGTGCTGGCTTTCTCAAAATGAAATCAGGTGGTCTTATCTCGGTCTCAAGAAAAAGAATTGTCAAGGCTAGTGCAGCCTTAGCAAAGCTTTTTCTTGAGGCTTCCTTAGATAGACCGACAGAGTTACTTTTGAACAAACGAGCCAAAAAATAGATTATGGACAACAGAATCAAGATTAGACATTCCACTGAACCAATAGCCAAGTGAAACACCACTTAGCTGAATGCTCAGGCGGTCGTAACCTGCCAACTCGATAGCCTCCACCAAATACTCTTTTCACTGCATCAGTTCGCAAAGTAAACGTGAAACACATGCACGATAAAGACAGGCATTGTACGATGGTTCCCACATTAAGCGTAGCTGGCGTCCTACGACACTGTGACATGGCACGTCCCGATGTCGCATTGTGGTGAGCTGGCTGACGCAAGCAGAGATTGCAACCGCATATTTTGGTCATTCCACAGCAGTGTCAGCTCTATGCCGTTTTAATGTTCTCGTGTTCTGCGAAGTTCCTGCAAGCACCATGAGTGACAAGGAAGATGTTGTGATATCACCATCTATAGACCGACACGCGGGCTTGACGTCACGGAGCTGCGGAGGCGCTGCGATCGCGCCAGAGCCGGGGTGTGGGCAAAAGCGCGCACGTTTCGCATGGGCGTCATAGCATTTCAGCATGCCGCGAAGCTGTGTTGCCGTTAATTGCGCCGAATTGTACAAAAAAAGCAGCGGAGTGAGTTTCCACAAGTTCCCGGCAGACTCTGAAAGGCATAGAAGGTGGATAATATCCGTGGATCGAAAAGAATGGTCACCTCGCGCGAACGACCGTTTGTGCGGCAAGCACTTTCTTGAAGGCAAGTGCGGCTTCCATTCCAATCTCCGTCCCGAGGCTTGCTTATGTGCAGAGAAACCGTTGTCTGATCGAGACCACCCGGATTTTGTTCCCATGGTGTTCGCGCGCAGAGCATCGGCCAAGCGCTCGTCGGAGGTTCGCTACGCCCGTGCTACCCAGCAGAAGGGGATCGGCGACAGAACGGCATTGTTGTAGGCGTTACCGAAAAAAGTAACCAAATACGTTACTCGCCACTTGCAAATAAAAGGTACGCGTTACTGAGCTACGTTACCTACAAATAAAAGGAACGCGTTACCGCTACCGATAAAAAGTAACGCACGTTACTTCTGCGTTACTTTTTTAAAATTATGATTTAACACATCTTACGGTTTTGACGATACGGGTCATATATCAAGAAACATTATGTTCATGCAGAAACTAAACATAATTACTTTATCTCTTTTTACAGTTTCACCTAAATACTCACGAGAAAAAACGCGAAGAAAAACATGGCTTGACGCCTAAAACACGGGAAAAATTGAATTGTAATTTCTTTAAGACTTGGAAAGAAGTAACGAGCAACGTAACTACGTTACTTGAAATAGCAACATAAGTACGTTACCCGTTACTGTGTCGAAAACGTAGCGAGTAGGTTACTACGTTAATGAAAAAAGGAACGCGTTACGAACAACGCCGTTACTTGTAACGTGTTACCGCCAAGACTGCAGAACGGACAAAGCGTTACTGCTTGTCATGCCTTGTGGTCATGAGGGTAGGAAATATATCATACCTTAACTTGAAGACGCTGTGCGTATTTAATCAATTAATGAATACACACACTTCCTCAGACTGACAGTCTGCTGATCCCGCCGGCAGTGTGAAAACCGACAAGAAGTAATCGTAGGCCTCGAGAGACTTGTACGCCTGCACCGTGTCGGCCGTGAACTGGCTTGGCGAAAAAACTAAATAAACGACAACGTGAGCCGTCGACTTCGGTGGCAGCAACTTTACGTTGGAAGTCAAGCAGGCCTTGTTTACGGCGTACGGATCCTCGAAGGCAACGCCGTCCACGCACAGTTTGTCTCAATACCGCTGCCGTTCAGGCTCGGGCAGCGAGCTCAAATAGTCGGGCATAGCATACGACATACGTTGTCAGGAAATACGACGCACAAATAAAGATACAAGCGTCCCTACAACGTCAAGAACGAGCGCACGCCATAGAACGCAATGGCGAAAACACGGAGATCCGGGCTGCTTTTGCCCACATAGTTACCGCGCATGCGCGGCCTTCCGGCCGTGTTGGTAGACAGAGTCGCTCCGCGTGTCGGTCTATACTACAAACAAACAGAGCACTCCTACAACGACAATGATGCCGAGAAGCGGTGCTAAAATGCTGAAGGGTAGTGCATGTTTTGGTTTTGCTGCATATTTGGTTTGGCTTCAAAGTTCAGAAGATGAAGAAGAATTGCAACGGCCAGGTTTCTCTGGGGTAACAACCGCTACAAAGACACGTAAGCAGTGTGGAAGGTGTTAGCTGTGCCGGGGCTCACGTTTCGTAATGACGCACTGTGCCTGTTGTCAGGCGCCCGTCACTATATTTACCTCGAACAGTGCGAGAAAGATGTGGGTAGGTAAGCAGTGAGAGCCAGTCAAGCAGCACCAAAACAGGACCTGGAAGGGTACATGGGCTCATCCAGCTTTAACGCCAGAGAGGCTTAAGCCAAGCTGGGCTTTGAGTGGAGCCTGAGCAGAATGCACAAGGGGAACCAATCAATGAATCAATCAATCAATCAATCAATTTTATTTACATCATCATCAGATAGTGATGTGGGCTGCAGAGGCAAAAAGTCAAAACAGTTTTGACTTGACAAGGCCTTTGCAGCCTTACGATTGGCATACACCAGACAGGCCTTCCTTAATGTCAGTCACAAAAAGGTGCCTACCGCACACTATTGCGTATATAGGAGGTAGAAGTTGAGACGCAGTCTTTCCTCGAAATAAGCTTCAGTCACTTTCCATGATCCCGGGTGGGGCTTGGGGTCTCGTGAAATGACAGCCCCGCCATGTACAACGACAAATGCCGAAAACAGCACCAAAAATACAAGAACGCACGAGGAGAGGCTTATTTTCGTCGTTCACATTTCCTGCCTTGTATAGGGAAGCAATGCACCCTTGTGGTGATTGCTGGCCAACGGCAATTGAGCAGGCATTGTCAGTATGCTACGCTATGCTCCATGACACCTATCCAGGCAGATCAGTCATGAAGAGCTTGGCAAACACTATCCTCTGGTACCCCGGTGTTGACAAAGACATTTACGACCATGTAAGAAGGTGCAAGACATGTGCCCAGTCCTGTTAAATGCCTTTGGTGTAGGTTCGGGTCCGCTGGTCGGATACCAAACAATGCTAAACACGGCTCATATTATGCCATACTGCTGGAGAGTAACGTAATACTGATCGTGCTCCACTCAGACACAAAGCAGATGGAAGCATCGGCCAATATCACAGTGGAGGAGATGCCAGCTCCTCCGCGTACCGGCAGCCGTCGATGAAGCTTCGTGGCGCGCGCGTGCTCGTGCACGCCGGTTCTTCGCCGTAGGGTCTCGAGCAAGGAGGCAAATGAAGACAGCGGCCGTCTTGTAAATGCCACCTTCTCGGAAGGCCGGAGCTGGGCGGCCATCTTGCGCGCTGGCTATATTACATTCATCCCTAAGTTGAGACTGCAGTGGAAGCTACGTCCTCAATGGACCAGTCATACATCCCTCTTTCGTTACGTGATCACGCTCCCGCTCATACCCACTTGCCGAGGACTGGGTCAGGTGATGAAAGGAAGGCGGCTGATTTGTTCGGCAAGCACATAGTTCCCACTGCAGTCTCAGCTTAGGGGTGAACGGGGTATAGAACAGCACGTTTCAACGCAATGAAATTTCTAAAGTCCAAAACTGGTACAGCAGAGCGACCAGCCAAGGGAAAAATCAGAAGGTTTCAAAGGCCACGTCTCAATGCAATGAAATTTCGTACAGTCCGAACCGGGTACAGCAGAGCGACGGCCAAGGAAAGATCAGAAGGTTTGAAAGGCCACGTCTTCCAGGGCAGACTGGTAAAGTGAATGATCGCGAGCGCTGGAACACTGTGAAGAACCTCAGGAGCTTATTTACTGTCCTGAAAGAACTGAAGGAACACAAGCATGGGAACACTGCAAGAACCTCAGAAGCTTATATGTCTGCCCTGAAAAAAACTAAACAAGCATGAGCGCAAGAACGTCGTGAGAAACCGCAGGGGCTCTTTTTCTGCCCAGGAAAGAGTTAAACAGTCGAAAGAACGGGATGGGCAGACGCATCAAAATATAGTAGCGGCCGACGCACCGAAATGTAGTCGTAGCTGACGCACCAAAATGTGTGATTCTCTGATGTCCTACTGAAAAAAACCATTTGGCGCCTATATGAAAGTAAACGGGTTCATACCGTTAACAGTTTAGACATACCGGTCACCAGTTTGTCAAAGGGGTCGCCCGTATGGCTCAAAGGGACCCCCGTTTGAGCCATAACGGTGACCTATTTGGGCAAACGGGCCACTCGTCTGATCAAATGGGCCACTCGTTCGAGCTAAGTTGACGCACGTTTGCTCAAACCGGCGTCCATATTGCACAAACGGGTGTCCGGTGACCGGCAAACTCTACCGGTTTAATCAAACGTCTCTCCGGAGCCCGTTTGATACTGAACGTACCGATCGGCGGCATGGGCACGCCTATTTCAGCCGTGGCAGCGTGTTTCCGGAAAGACGCGGGAGCGTCGGTTTATCGGTTTAGAATCGTCCGCGTAATGATATTTATATTTTAATTGCGCTGATGTTCGCTTACACCAGTGGTTCTCAAATGGGGGTCCGCGGACCCTCTGGGGTCCGCGAAGGCATTCTAGGGGTCCGCGAAGCCCTGCCTCATCAGCCTATCCAGACAATAAAAGTTGTCTTCTTTTCAGATTGGAAAGAAACGTTCCAATTTTCGGGTGAGTTTTCTCGTGTGCATCTCAATGCGCAAACCCTACTTCACACTAGCCCTTAATTATGTCCGTTTATTAAATCATTATCATAATTAACCTATACCTTTCTCTTCCCCTCACTACGAACAGGGTCCTCCATCATCTCAACCGATCCACAAGGGGTCCGCGAAACATCATTGGTTGAGAACCACTGGCTTACACTGCAACTGCAATAAGCGATTTTTTTATACGTAAACGTGCGACGTTGGCGAGCTGATATTTTTGACAGAACTTTGTAAATTTGGCGTTCTTTGACGCCTATATTTACTTATTCACCTCGAATCTCTCTCGCAGAGGACGCGACCGCGTGAAAGAATATATTCCTAGACTCCATTTCACCTCAATTCAAGACTCAACAAAGATAACGCGCGAACACGTGGCTGCGCGAACATCGAGCACTGCGAGAGTAGGCCTGCCGTTGCAGCAGCCAAATTACGAGCCCGCGCTGGGTGCTTTTTTGGCTCGGGCGCAAGCCGAGCTTCTGGCCAGGCGCACTGTCCAGCGTGCTGAAATACGCGCGTTTCGCCTGTTTTCCAAGGCTGCAAACTCGGCGGGCAGTGGCGATTCCAAGAGAGGTGGAAAGCGCGTACACAGCGGTTGGCGCACCCTCTCCCTAGTATTGACTGCATTGCTACAAATAGGTAACCTCAAGTTTTTTTGTTTTTTTCTATACAATGCTTGAGGAGAGGTGGCGGGGAGGGGGGGGGTTCCCAGTCTCCTGCGCCTTGACCTTGACCTCGCCGTCGCCCCCTTCCTCCTCTCTGGTCAGCTCTGTCACGTGACCAGAGAGAGGGATGGAGCCAACACCACCTAGACTAGCAGGCCTCCGCACTTCTCCCCTCCTGCTCTCTGACGTCATCGCACCTTGCCCCAGAAATTTCAAAGCTCCTAACTATCTCGCCTCCCGACAGGTGGCAAAGCATGGCTGCTACACCTGTCCGCCGAGACCGTATATTAGAGGAGAGTTTGGACAATAGGCGGAGCGTGCTGCCGCCGCCAGCGCCGGGCCTTCCCCCCACGCTTAGAGCGTAAACTAAATTTGTGACACAGCGTCGACCAATCAGTGAGACCTCTACTCCATCTCAAATGTCTGCAGTGAAGACAAAGGCCCAGGCGCGTGAGCCTAGCTCAGCGAAACGCTTTTGTCGTGCATCGAGACCTCGTGCATAGGAGGCACTTTCCAAGGCCACGCGCTCCGTGCCCACGCCTTTGTCTGCACTACTAGAACAGCGTCCTGAGACTGGCTGAGAGAAAGCTTGATGCAAGCGTTGGGGTGCGCGAGCGTCTTAAGACGCGGAGTCCCGCTCGGCACGGCTCAAAATTATACTTCGTTTCACTTTATCCGCGAGCGAAGCCTAAGCTGCGAGGCGCGAGACCAGCGCTTTTTGCGGCCTTCAGCTCACGCGCTCGAGCTCGCGCGCTGAACGACACGGAGCTGCCGTGCTCGCGCTTCAGTTTTGCCTTCGCTCGCACATAAGGTGAAGCAGAGTATGAAAGTCGTGTCACAAAATTTAGAGCACACGACCACCGCTAGGGGGCTGTTTCGTGGCCTGTGGTTGGCCCCGAGATGCTCGCCTATTCAAACCAATGTATGGCCAGACTCTCTCAATAGGCAGGCTTCCTGCCGTCGTACTGGTCGTACGCGAACCGGGAGGGAAGCCGTCGCCATTTTGCGGGTTGCTGACAGCACGTGCGATGCTTGTTTTTCTGTCATCGTACGGCCGTTCCTTGTTGCAGTACCCGTTTTCGACGAACTTATTTCGTTAACGAATGCATACTGCGACATTGGGCGGTGTTGTGTACCGAACTGTCGGGGAACTACGACAATGCCTCATCTTCGCCCACATCGAACCGGCATCGCAAGCCCCTGAGCCAGACTTGTACGTAATCCGTTACAAGTAACGAAATTACTTGTAATCTGTTACATTTATCGGTAATTTAGTAACGGAATAATTACATATTTTCTAGAGGAATTTTAAAGTAATTCCCTTACATTTTTTACGTAACGGATTCCTTGTAATCCGTTACATGTTCTCAGGACCAGTCCCCCCCCCCCCCCCCCCCCCCGTTTCTAAAGAGAAGGTCGTTTTCAGTTTGGTAAAGTTGAGCGCAGTGACACGTCACTATCGCGAATCGACCAGCGCAAAGGGAGGCTTAGCACTCGTCAGTTCCGCAAAGCCTTTTTTTTTTTGCAACACTAAGCACCAAGCCCCTGAATCTATTTTTTTTTAGACCCTAACAACAATGTAAAAAAATCCAAATAAGCACTTCTAAAAAAAGAAAAGAGGGAAGGGCAAGTTATATCCGCTTTTTTTTTTTAGTGTCTTTGTTTATTCTTTGCGATCGAAGGCGGGGAGAGGAAGGCCACCAAGTGATTGTATGCCTCTTTGAGAAGCTCAAGGCGCTAAGTACACAGACAAGAATTAACAATGTCCTTCCCGGTTATAGTGACTAGGACCATTTTTATTATGTCACACACACGAGACAACGCTCCGTCTACCCTAATATCCACTAAAAGAGATGTGATAATATGTGAAGGTGTTATTGCCACAACCATCCTCGTTCTTCGATGCACACTTATCATCTTCTCTTAGTAAACAGGATGTATTTTTTTCTGCTTCTTTCACCTTATTCGACCATTTTAAAAGCTACTTACTTTTTTTTTGCAGTCCAACTTCTAGGGTTGGCCCACTTTATTTGTGAATTCCAGCCAGGTTATCTGCATCTCAGTTACCCTTTTTGTGAGTCAGCTTTTTGCGAGCACATCGAAAATGGTAATAGTCTTCCTTTTTCTTCTTCCTGTTTTTACCCCAGCAGGACGCATCTTGTGTCAAGCAGATATTTTTTCAAATAAAACATGATGGTGGCTGACGTAGACTTGATATTCTGGGCTTGATGAGAGAGTGAAACTCGTGAGTGGGGCCATAGCGCGGCTTTCTCTGCCCTTCGCTGCCCGTGGCATCAGCGGACGTCTATCTGGAGAACACCGGAGTAAACTAAAGTCGGTTCGTGCTCCGTGCGTTTGTGAACGGCATCAAGAAAGGTGCAGACGGCCAACGTGCGTTTACATCTTTGTTTTAACCAACGTTCTAATTATTGTTGTTATGAGTGTCTGTTGTTTTTTTTTCTTGATTACTTATCTTTAAATATTGGAAATTTTTCTTATTCACCAACGTCTCAATTGACGCTCGACCTGTTCAGAGACCAAAGGAAGAAGAATCTCGAGCCAAACCTTAATTGTTATTTAATTATCACTTTACTGTTACCAACTCTACTGAAACTCTCGAATACCAGGCAACGGCTGCAATGACGAAACTTTGCTCTATCTTCGAGGTAAATAGTACTTCCATTGCTTCGCTGAAAAAGCTCAATGCAGAGCATAAAACATTCGTGAGGCACAATATGGGACTCCCATCCAGTGCCTCAGTTCAAATGGTGTTCAGCGTAGCAGTCGACATCTTCAGTAAGAAATAACGCAAAATGTCTGACGAGATTTTCAAGAGTCAGGTGTTGCTTAAAATACTTAAGGTCAACAAATGGAACAGGTGCCAACAATAAGAACTTGAATAACCTTCTTCCGCTTTGTTTCTTAATTGAGGAAAATATTGTTAAAAGTAACGCCACGAAAGTAACGGATTGCTTTTGGGGGTAACGGTCACTTACTTTTATGGAAGGGTAATTGTAATTGTAATAAATTACAATTTAGCCTTGAGTAATTGTAAATGTAATTCCTTACTATTTTTCGGTAACGTGTACAAGTCTGCCCTGAGCTGCTTGTGTCTGTGGCAGTGTCACAGGATCTTTCGTTCGCTCCGTTGGTGTCGAATGATGTGTGCATTCCTGGCGAAATTTGTGACGTTCGTGGCTGGATAACCTTCTGGACGACGTGGAGCGCTTCATTGAAAAGAAGGCCCATCAACAGGAGGACAAGGTAGAAGAATGCTTGGACTGGCTTTCTCATTGCTCGATGACATTTGTGACGATGAGTTGCATGATGATGAGATGATGAGAAGCACTAACGCTATTTTGACTGACCTTACTTGTGATGATTTCATGTGACTGATTTTCATTCAGTCCACACATTCCATTTTTAGTGTAAATAAACATTCAATCATTGAACTTCTGTAGTTTGCACAAATTATCAACCAGGGTTATAATATCAGAACTACTACTTGTTTTTATTCAATTAAGAGCCAGATTATTTGTAGGAAGCCGTGATAAATAGTATGAAATACTGAAGCTATAGGAATATAATAAACCTCATTATTTTCCTAACCCAATAATTTTTAGCAAACAAAAATACTGAGAGGCACACGGGAAGATTTCTGTAAGTCGGAATTTTTAGTGTACAAACGTTCGATTATTTTATGACCTGTACATCTTTCCATCAGACCTAATTCGCGACATATTTGGACCGCCAAAATTGAATACTTGGCAGTACCTAGATATATGCTTGTCATTAAAGAATTTGACACTTAGTGCTATATTAGTAAGCACATAGTTGAAGGAAAGTAGCGTAATACAATATTTATTCAGTAAATAGATTGTACATATTAATTCTGTATATACACACATTGAACTACGGCTCTAATATTCAAAATAAATCGCCGAATGGGTTTCCAAATTTACACAGCACAAACTATAGCTACCGAAACTATGCTACAGAAATGATGCCATCACCAGAAAGCAGGGGCATGCTAAACTGTCTAAGCAGAGAAAACTTCAGACGTTGAAATAAAGCTCTAAAATCAATCCCTGTAATGCAAGGCTACTGGTTATCACACTGATTGTATGCTTTGATGAATGTGCCAGTTGTAAATAGCAAGTGTAAGACATGTATGACTTTCAGGTTGACTGTATGTGTGATATGTGGTTGTAAATATCTCGAAGACCTGTATTAAATTCCGTGCGTGTTTTGTAAATGAATGTTAAGTTCATTCTCCAACTGTGCCTGGCGGCGAGTGCCAAATGCGAATAAATGTTCTCTAGAACACTCCCAACTGCCTTTTCATGTGATCGTTCGTTTCACTGCCGTATTTCTTCAATAGCCAGAAACATCTGTTTTCAACTTCCCCGCATACTCAGACCTAACTCAATGGTTTACTAGTCGCACACTACTGGATAACTGTAATGAGCGCCCTCAGAAGTAACTCAAGTAGCTTTAAAGAAAAAGCGTACCGCGTCGGCTCGCGCGTCCCGCTGCGCAAGCGGCGGATCGGAGGGGCTTGGTGCGGTGACGTCACGGGGCGAGTGCGGGGGCCTTCTCAGTCTAGGTGGTGTTGGATGGGCACGCTACACGCTGAGAAGCATATCCGGCAACGCGCACGCTGGCAGTCGCTTTTTTTTTTTCTTGCTTGTTGTTTCTTGCAACTTCGTTTGTCCTTACCTGCGGTCTTATTAGAATATCTCTCGACAACGTATGGGATGTGCACCTAAGCTATCAGTGTTCGAAAAGTCCTACGCGTATATCGGCAACAAGCGATTCTTCAAAGAAGTCAAGAATTCTTGCGGTTTGGCTGGGTTCGGCAAATGACAGCGTGTGCGCCGCATCATGTTGAAACTTCAAGGAGGCCTCCTTCTCGTTTTAGTGTGTGCGTGGTTGTCCCGCTTCGACCGTGTCGACATTTATCTTGGATTACATATTTCAAGTCCGCTGTTATTACGGTAAGTGCATTCCTACCTACTTGTTGGCAACGATTGACCGTTCTTCTACGGGTTCACGTCTAGATTATCTATAGAATTGTGCAGCGTCTGTTCTCGCGGCAGCCGGGAGAATAATTTTTCCGAAAGTCTGCCATTATAGTCTAGAATTACTCCGGTTCTTGTTTGCTTTGCAATCTTCTCAGTTGTATAAAAGATTAGAGTGCCTCTTCACATTTCACAGATTGCATGCACGTTTGTACTTGTCTACGGAATAGGCTGTAATAAACTTCTATGAGAATTGAAAACAATTTTTGTGTCTTTTTTCCTGCCCATTAGCAAGCACATACGCGAGCATATTTATTCTACGTGTTTCCT
Source organism: Ixodes ricinus (assembly GCA_037355805.1). NCBI lineage: Eukaryota > Metazoa > Arthropoda > Arachnida > Ixodida > Ixodidae > Ixodes > Ixodes ricinus. The sequence continues at coordinate 85,901 of JAZHYW010011740.1, forward strand.
CCCTGACATAAATAGGCTTATGAGTTTCGGGATGTCTTAAATAAGTTTAAGATAACCAATCTTCCGTACGATGCCCATTTAGGGCTAGCAAATAATTTGCCTTTCCGAATGGCCCGTTCAAATGTGTGGTCACGTGGGTGGTCGAACTGGCACCCGTATCGAACGAGCACCCGTATGAAACTGGCGTACGCGGTATCAAACGGGTGCCGTTTCAAACGGGCACCCGTATCCCATAATCACGTTTGATCCAAACAGATCGACCAGTTTGCCACCCGTTTAATTCAAACGGGTCGACCAGTTTGCCACCCGTTTGAATTTCAAATGTTTTTTTTTTCAGTAGGGATATATATATATATATATAGAGAGGCGACCATGTTGGTGGTTCGACGATCAGGCTGCTACTTGGCGGCAGGAGACATCCAGGAAGGGCCGGTAGAGCGGCAGGGCTGGGATGCCCTGATGGGTGACGATGCAGAGGTGATTGACTTTTAGGTTTTAGGATTAATGAATCATAGAGCAGAACATCAAAACTGAAGAACACGACCGGCAAAAGAGGCGCGAGTTCACGCTCGAGCTGGCACTTGTAACAACACAAATAGTGCCCGTGACGACGCAACGATCTATACTTCGTTTCAGCTTGGGTCCAGACGCAGCCGATGCTACAAGCGCGAGCGCCGGGCTTTCAGCGTCCCTGCCAAGCACGCGCGCTCGTGCAGTGCAAGCACTGTTCAAGGCCACATGCTCGCGCTCGTAGCATTTGCTGCGTCTGGACCCAAGCTGAAACGAAGTATATAGGGTAAAGCTATACGCGCTACGTCGTGCACTTCGACCGGAAATGGCTATACGCACTATGCGGAGAGCATACGCCATTTGGGTCACCCTTTTCGGACGGCGCGTGTATCACTGGTGAGCGCGTTAACCCCAACCTAACTCAACCCAACCCAACCCCCCCCCCCCCGGCCTGCGTTCACGCCACACGCTTCGGAAACTTGTAACCATTCGTTTTATACGAGTTTAGCGTAGTGAGTGCGGCAATTGCCGGTCGAGGTGCACGACGTGTGCGTATCGCTTTACTCATCTAGTAAAAGCCAATTACTACAATGCCACTGAACTGCAACCCGCTACTGAATAGAAAGTTCACGCGCTACGTACGTACAGCCGGGAGATCACAACCACGACGGGTGCAGCTCAGAAATCCAACCACTCCGAGATTGAGGAAAACAGTACGGGCTGACACAGTCACATACCTATGAGCATGTTTACGCTGTCGATCCTCGGTCTCAGTGATCAATGGTTCAATACGATCAGATATACATCTAGTCATTTTGTTTCACACTCTTGCGACCGAGTAAGACCGAGAGAGACCAGACCGGTTTTTAAGCCTTTTGCGACTTCTTAGGACCGGATGCGCTAGAGCGGAGCTGGTCCTAAGAGATCGCAAGGGGCTTAAAAACCGGTCTGTCTCTCTCGGTCTACTCGGTCGCAAGAGTGTGAACAGGCCTTAAATGCGGCAAAAACAATATCCTTACCTTATTTCGGCAAGCACTCACGACAGACCAAACGGGTCGTTCGTTGTTGTTGATGCCAAGCCAGGCCCAGCTGTTGAGAATTAATGTTGTTGCTGCTCGCGCCGACATAATTTGTATTCCACCAATTTACGTGAATTTCCCAACAGATGTGAACTTGGCGGATCCTAAAGGATCACGAAAGCTAAGGAAGAACATAATTTATAGTCTTTATGTAGTTATCTAAGTTACTAATATCATTTACGACTGCCTGCACGTGAACATCAGGTTCGAAAGTGACCACCCCTGTCGTCACCTGAAGAAATGTGGTCATTCCACAGCGGTTGAGGGTCGTCACTCCGCCCAAAGGCTAGTCACTCGCCCTTTGGTGTAGTCAAAGCCTCCAAACTGCCATTTTAACTATCCAGAGTAGTCATTTTTTTCTTAGAGTGTGGGTAGTACTGTTGAATCACTGTGGTGTAGTGTTGGTTGCCTGATAATAACCATTTCACTTTTGGAATGTTCTAGAGACCCCCTTACTCTGATCCTGCTGCTATTGAGGTGCTTCGATCACGACCTAGTATCTAGAATTTCCATTGATTGTGTGGCGATTGGTGCTGATTTTAGTTTACCAAATATGGCATGGAGCGATGAACACTGTACAACCATGAGCTGGCTGAACCTTGATCTTAAGGGCATGAGGGACAGCTTAGCTTTACGCAATACGTACTTCAACCTACACGAAACTCAAACATACTTGACTTGTTCTTTTGTAATTACCCAACTGTTCAACTGTTGTTAAAAAAAACGATGTGATACCTGTTATTAGTGACCCCAGTGCTGTAGTTTCGACCCTTGGCTTTCGCGGTTGCCCGCGAAAAACTTAGTACAAATAGAAAGGTGCTGTTTTACGACAAGGGAGATGTTGAAGGTAGGAGTTCCGAGCTACATAATCTTTTCATCTCGTTTGAATGTCTTGCGGAGGAAATGAGTGTGCATAATGCATAAGTCTTATTTAAACAGCGAATTCTCAGTTTAACAGAAAAATACGTTCCTATCACAGACTCGATGAAGCTAAAAGAGAGTGAGAGAAAACCATGGATCATCGGTACCTCTAAGAAAAAGGGAGCGCGACTTAGTCCCCGAGGGGAGCAAGTGCGTTGCCACAACCATTAGTCCCCTTGGGGACTAACGGGAAGGGGAGTAACAGTTGCACCCCTCCATTAGTCTCTCGCACTAGCACCGTTGGGACTAACTGTTACACCGTTTCAATTGCACCTCAAGGACCAACTGTTAGGCCCTTGCACTTGGTCCCCTGGGACCAACTGTTACACCGTTTCAATTGAACCCTGAGGACGAACTATTAGGCCCTTGCACTTGGACCCCTGGGACTAACTGTTACACCGTTTCAAATGAACCCCGAGGACCAACTGTTAGTCCCTTGCACTTGGACCCCTGGGTCTAAACGTTGCGCCCTTGGATTTAGACCCCTGGGACTAAAGGTTTATCCTTTACATTTGGTCCCGAGCCACAAATCTCCGAAACGAAATTGTGCAGTTCAGGTTAAACGTAGCTTTATTGCCTCGTAGATACACATCTCATTCAAGGATGACTGAAGTCGAAGTTCTTGAGCGGTAGAATCCACGATAAGGCCAAATCCCAAAGAGTGCACTTGCGTCGACGATGGCTTGAACACTGGGACGTCTGTCCAAACCGGTCGTGGTCCAAGCACCGTTTATTGGGGCACCGGCAGCTTCTTGCCTGTTTGCGAGGAATTTGGATAATTAGTAACAGGGCAGCGTGAAATACCCGATCGCTCTACAAAAGTATGAGATATAACACACGCAGAATAAAATAACAAATAGGCTACAAAAGTGGTACAATGGTTCACATCTAACATGCGATCTGTTGACAGCAGACCAGCGCAATATTATATTTTTAGAAATAAATGAACTGCGCAAAGGACAAGGGCAGAGGTAGAAACGAGTACGACACACGGAGCGTGAACCAACTAGCCCGCCAAAAGGTGTTACTTGAAATTATATTTTTAGTAGATCGTTCGGTGCGAATACAGACCCAGCGTATGCGAGCTCGAACTATGCTTCAAAGTGACGGAACGAGCTTCCGCTAGGGTGCCTCAATGTCCTTCTGTTTAGGGTGATGCCACCCTTTGTAGTACCCGACGCCGACAGCACGCGCTCACGGAGAAAATATAAAGAAATCGACGAAAACAAAATGTCGCCATAGCACAGTCAGCGCCACAGACACGTGCAGGGACACGCTCTTTCACGCGCTTCTGAACAAAAAAGGAAAATAAAAGTGTGAGACAAAATGGCCGGATGACTCCACCCTAAGCAAAGCGCACATGAAGGCACCTAGCTTCCGCCATCAACGCGAAAGTCTGTACAATCGAATAAATGTCTCCATTAAGGCCGATTCTCACACGCAGCGAAGCGCTGAAGTATCGCTGTTCACGTGTCGTGAGCTGCTTTTCGTCTGCCATGAGCAACAGTTTTGACGGTGCGATACAAAGCTGGCGAAAGCTCCCGTCAGCACTCGCTTAGCGCTAGGTCAGCGCTATGCTTGTAGCTCTCTGCTGCATGTGTGAACAGGCCTTTATGGTAAAGCAAATCTGCCAGGGTCTGCAAAACACAAAAAATAGGCCATCGGTAGAACTGGCGTTTTGCTCGATACGATTGAATATCTGGTCTCTGTGCTGCATAACAAAATAAGCAAGCATGGTGCCAAAAAGAATAGAGCATGGCGCGCGCTTTGGAAGCTAGATAACGCGCTCAAAATAAAACACTTTCTGAAGCCGCAGTTAATAAATATATCTTAAACAGAAGTACTTCGACATACCTTAATCGAGTTCCCTTGTCTTGTGACTTCAGAACAGATCAAGTGCAGTGTTGCAGCACCGGGAATCCAAACCGGATCCCGCAATGATCGGAGACGATACACGGCGACCCGCTTCTAAGTTCTGACCACGAAGGCTGTACTAAAAACAGGTTCTTTTCAAACAAAGACCCCTTCCCATTTTCCCGACGGACCCTATCTCCCCATCTGCCGAACCCCCCACGTGAGCTAGGAGCGCCAGAAAGAATGCGGGGTGTGGAGAGGGAAGGGCGCGTACACGAAAATCTCTTTCTCCCTCCCACTACACACGGACACACCAATGCCTCAAGGACGGGAGAAGGCCGAAGGTCGCCATTTCCAACACGCCGGTCAAGTGACATACAGGCAAACACGTTTTTTTTTTGTTTTTTTTTCTCTCTGTTTTTTTTTTTCAGTTTCCTCGGAGGCCTTCGTTTTTTTGTTTTTTTTTTAGTTCGCATTTGTTTTGCATCAGCAGGGTGTGCCATGGGTGACTTTTCGGGCGCGGTTCGTTCTTCGTTGTTGTTGTTTTAAGTGGAACGTACCGTGCATCAAGTGTGTCGTTGCGGATTTTGAGTTCGACATTGGACTACCAAGAAAGGTTGGTTACGGGGAGACGCAGAGACAAGGCTCGATTTGTTCTCAGAACTCAGTTTTAGCGATTGAAGTGACCATTTATTCTGACTGCAAGACTCCGGTAATGAAAGCGCGTCTTCTACAAACTCTTAGGTTTCATTTAAGAGAAAAAAAAGTGTTAGTATTTGGAGGTGTTACGTTTGGATAAATGCTCATTTTTTGCGCGAAGGCAAATAACGTGAATGGGACTTGTGAAATGTCAACAGATCATTTTTGACGAGATAGTTGGGTGAAGTAGAGTCAACACGTTCGTTAACTCGCATTTGCACAGCGCGCGAAGCTCTACCATGTAATGTCTTAACGTTCGTGGCACATTAAACAAATTCGCCAGTTTCGTCCGAGTTTTGTCAACACTTTCAGCCATGCTGGGCTGAGTCTCGCCGATCCCCAAGACAAGCGAAATGTCGTCCGTCCTCCTGGCAAACATTCCGTTTGCCTTCGGGGACTAAATCATACAGATGCACCCTGTCTGAGGGGGACTAATGGCTGCTTTTGCTCGCGCACGCCTATCGGTTAGTCCCAGTCGAGCGCAGTTAGTCCCAAGCTTTTGCGCACGGTACCTAGCTTGAACCAGATGGTCCTTTCGGGGAGCAACTGCGAGTTCAGAGGACCAAATGCTGCCGTTGAGTCTCTTGAGGCCAACTTTTTTTCTTAGAGTGTACACCGATGATCAATGGTTTTCTCTCTCCTCCGTCAAATAAAGAAGCGCATGCGTGTGTACGCGCGGAATAAGACCAGCTCAGCACAAAACTGAGATAAGCTAAAAGAACCCACGTTGAAGTATAAGCTTACAACGAGTCAAGCAAAAGAATGTTACAACCGCCGGAGGACGGGATAAAAACGAATTACAAACAGTTTCGGAAATATATGAGGCGCTGCGGCAATGATCAGCTAGGTATTGAAGATCTCGTTGTTAATAATGAGACAATTACCGATGATCAGCAAAAAGCAGAAGCCTCAATAAACATTTTCATTCAGTATTTTTACCTACTGATAATGAAACCTATGATAGATGCTCGAACTCGTTCAGCATAACGCCACCAATTGAACTTTGTGTAAGAGGTGTGTTGCTACTTCGAAGAAATCTTGATGAAACTAAAGCATTTTCCCACATGGGATTTCACCGAGAATATTAAAACAGTGTGCAGACGCAATTGCCCCACACCTTTTTATAACATATAATAAGTCGCTGAATGATGTTTCTTCACCAGACGACTGGAAAGTGGCACACGTTGTGCCTGTGAACAAGAAAGGGCCCAAAGGTAAATTGCAAATTAAAGGCCGATTTCAGTAACGTTTGTATGTTGTAAATTACAGGATCATGTTTTATACTCCAACATCATAAATCACCCTAACTTTCATAATTCTTTCTTGAGTCACAACACGGGTTTCATGCACTGCACAACTGACCGAGCTACGTCACGATTTGGTTACGAATGTTGACGTAGGCAGACAGATTGACTGTGTGTTCTTAGAGTATAAAAAATAATTTGACACAGTATCACATTTTCTGTTATTACACAAATTAAAGCTCTTAAAGCTAGACTCTGCCATACTTAAGTGTATAAAAGAATATATATCGTCACGTCATCAATGTATGTGCATTGACGACGTGACGTGTGACGTGTGGAAGTTTCACCATTCAATTCTGAATGGTGAAACTTACAGTTTTATTGAGGTTACATCTGGCATTCCGCAAGGCTGTGTTTGGGACCGTTGTTATGACATTTGTTCATGATATGATTATGGTCTGAATTCGAAAATACGATTTTTTTAGATGATTGTGTCGTTTACACATGTACAACAGACGATGAGAGTCCCACACGGTTGCAGGCAGACCTGAATGGAATAGAACAATGGTGCAAACTGTGGAAGATGGAGCTCAATGTTAAAAAATTGTGTACACGTTAGTTTTACCCGAAAAACTAAGACGAAAATTTAAACTTGTATCAAGTTGAATCAGGAAGGTGCACCCAAGAACCAAGCAGTTAAATATCTATGTGTAAAACTATCAGCTTACTGCACTTGGAACGCTCACATTCACGATGTTGTAATGAGGGCCGGCCAAGCACTTGAATTCTTGAATCGAAATTTTAAAAAAAAGTCCACTAAAACTACTAAGGAGCTCGCCTAGCTTAACTATGAGCGTCCAGTTTTGGAATACGCCTGCAGCGTTTGGGACCCTTCACAGCAAAGCCATGTTGTTGCACTAGAGCGAATTCAGAATCGTGCAGCTCGATTCATCCTGACGCGATACGACCGTTTTGAGAGTCTCACCATCATGATTAAAAAGTGTTTCTTTATTTATTTAAATAATACTGCGGCTCACATCTGCGAGCCATACAGGGGTGGCTACATACTGCCTTGGTATGATATGCTTACGAGCACTTTCTCGTGGCAGAAGCGACTGCCCCAACTAAAATATCAAGTGACGGAAGGGTTACCATTTCGTTAGACAAAGAATTTTATTCGTTTGTTGCCCGAGGGGAAAAATATTGAAGACATCGTGCTTAAGTTTATATTGTTTAATAGTCATAGTATGATTTAGTCCAGTTGAACCTCTTGTTGAGAATTCAATGTATCTATCAATATCGACATTAAATATTCGATTAATAAAAAATATACATTTCTCAATCTGTTTACTTTTGTTCTAACCTCCAATGGCTGGATCTTGGCTTGTTCAAGTAAACTTGATGCAGACACAGTATATCTGAAGTTATTAGATATAAATCTCCCAGCCAGTTTTTGCATGGTATCCATTGGCACAACGACGAAAACATTTGCGTCTGAATTTTTATACAGTATCTGCACTAGTACAACAGATGACATATCCAAAAGAAATGATCACATACATAAAATACGGGAACTTCGCATAAAAACAGAATTGGGAAAAACAAATTTTTTGTAAAATTCATTAAGGATTTGCTTTGTCTTGGGAATTTGTTTGTGCCGCAAACGCTGAACTGTTTTTCTCGTGTTTATTCGCCCCCTGCGATAATGCCTGATGGCGCTGCAGGACCACCCTAAATAAAGAATGAAAAATGGCTTAGACAATCATATCTGAAAAAGGTGGTCATACTCGCAGCAAAAAATTTGCAAATGAAAACAAAAACGTAAACAAGAACGTGAGCCGCTTTCCATTGAGAACGTTTATGGATCCACTAGACACTGAAAACGGCGGTGCCTAGCTTCTATTCGAAAATATTTTGAAGCACCAGCTCTTTTAACTTTATTTTACATTCGTATTTTACCTTTTATTCCGTGAACAATTTAGTTAGTATTACGCCTTCCTTTGTTTGCTAGGTCGTCTACTTTCTACGTTCAAAGGACACTTTGTAAGTTGGGCACTTTATGTTTTCCTCACCGCTCAACCTTACGTTTGGTAATGAGGCTGCGGGTATGGGAATGTAGAGGAAAAGAGAGATTTTCGATTTTTTGCTAAAACCAGCTCAGCAGAAAAATGAAATGGTTGTTTGAGGTGAATGAGTAAAGGCAAGATCAAGAACATTCACGCAACGCGTTGGTTGGACGACCATATGCGTTAAGTTAAAGCAGAAGGTTGTCCCAATAAATTTCTTGCTCTTACAAACCGGGGAAGTTGAAAAAGACCACTCAATCGCTGGAAAATTACTGTAACCACACAAGTAAACAATGTACGCGGGAAAGCTAAGTTAAATTTATTCTAAACTATCGTGGGATTTTTATTGTGTAGTGGACCGCGATTTGAAGGCCTCTAGCATATGGCCAGTGCTATTTCGCTGTCTATTAAGGATATGGAAACCCGTAACTCTTCAGGAGAGAAATAGATTTTGATATTTGATGACAAGATCTTATGAGAAGCCATCAGCACGCCATCACCTCACCTGTTATATCTGTAGTTGGTATAGATTTGATATTTTGTGCAGCCAGCCAGGACCTCGTTATCGGAAATATCCGGTCGTAGCAATGTTTCAGTCAACACCAATATCCAAAAAAGCCATCAGTTCATCATGGTCAGCAATTAAACTTCGGATGCTCCTAAATAACAAGACATATTTAAAGGCTGCAAAATAATTACTTTTTGAAGTTCTGAAAGTTTTCTTGTGAAATATTCCGTACTAACAAATTTTCAAGTCGGTTTTCGAAGATGTAAATACGCGAATTAGGCTTTATTATTACAAAAACAAAATATGCTACAAAATATTCAAAAGCGACTTCTAACTCTTGATGTTCTCATTGATTTGATAGACCTAACGCAACATTCACTGCCCATACCGCGCCATGTACACACCAAGAGGGACGCCACAAGGGAAACATTACGCAAGGAAACATGCGGCAGAAGTTTGTAGCTTACTTGAAGACCGTACAATCACGGTAGCGCACACGGACATGGCCATGAATGTTGAAAACACGGCAACATCGACTACCGCAGCTGCAGTACTCTAAATGCACGGGTAAGCCGAAGGCAAGGTACCAGCCACTAGGACGCAACCGTACTGAGCGAACCCGCACTCGCCTGAACTAGCGGAGACGAAAACCGTACTGTTTGCACTGGCGGCCTGCCTCTCGCTTCTAAGAGGAACGGTGCGACCTCATACCAGGCAAATTTTACAATTTTATTGATTCGCAGCACCTAATGCGCGAGTGTAGGAGGTATGGCGCTACAGTGTTCCCAACCACCAGGGAAATTGTTGACATGGCTCCAAGCCTCCATAAAATATATGGCACAAAAGTCTGCCTTAGGTGGGTACCCGGCCACTCGGGCCTAGTCGGCAAGGAGGCGGCACATGATGCGGCTACCAGGGAGCTGAACAATGTCCAACCCTTGCGAGTCATTTTTATCGAAGTGTCATCCCTGTCAAAATACACAAGAAGCCACCGACCAGTACGACACAGCTGAGGCTCTGAAAAAGCACAAGAGAGAATGGATGCGCCACCTGAAGGAATCGTGGAGTCCCGAACTCGACCCGACCCCACGGGGCCGCTTCAAACAGAGGCAGACGGTGATTCAATAATGAACATGTACGGGCGGAGCAACTACACCATGCATTCTTCAAGAATATGAGACGGTAAGGCCGCAGAAATTGAACCCGGACTATAAACCACCAGACCCAAGAGGCCAGATCTGCAAGGGCGAGAACAGACTCCCCAAACTTCAATATCTAATATGGGAATGCGACGACCTGGCAGCACACCGAAGAAACGCCTGGCTCGACTTGGGTCCAGACACACCTAGTACCTGTCAGGGATGCGTTCGACCCACCGGTGACGCCGAAAGAAGATCCCGTATCCGAAGGCTACTCGACTAAGTTAATGCCAAAGACAGCTGCTACAAAACAAGAAGTCAGGCGAGAGTGCGACCACTTTGTTGCAGTTATCTATTAATCATTGCCGGTCAATAAAAGTTTTCATACACATTTTTTTGGTCTTGCCCTCCCGTGCGTCGAGGGTAGCGCCACCTGGATTATTAGCCGGCGGCATTCTTCATATAATGTCCTTACTTTTCCGTACAGAGGAACCTCACGCAACTCCGCCCAAGGGCTCTGTCCGAAATTCGGCTTTTTGAGACAACTGGAAGCAAGCGACAAGGCACTGACGCCGTGTTGGGGCTCGAGCCATTTTGCGTGCACATCGCGTGCTGCAGCGGACGGACAGCAAACATTAAGTCAGTCGTTTCCAATCAATGCCAGCTTGCCTGGGTATTACTCTAAACAAATCCTTTTGGTCACAGTCGGCGCTAACTTCCATTACAATAGAGATGGAAATCGAAAACACCGATCCCCTCTATGCGGTGACTGAACAGCCGCGATAATCACATTTCCAGTAGGTCGAGCTCGATTCGCCAACGAGCCAAAAGCAATATATTATAAAATAAAAAAACGAAATATAGTATTTATGTTGATTTTATCTATCACTGACCCTGGTGCAAGTTGTTTCGCAGTAGTTACCAGACCTTCATCGAACACACAAGCGCTTCCTAGAGCTTATCATTGCTGATCCTGAGCTTGTCTCATTGTTTTTTTTTATTTAATCAAAGTAATCTTTTTTCTGGTGAGTTAAACAAAACATTTTCTTTGAATTGAGCCGTTCAGTTATCTCATTATGGCCGAGGTGTGCCCTTCCTCCGGCCAGGACATACCTGTAGTTGAAATGAAAGAATCCCCTATGGGTTCATCGAGTGCTCCCAGGACAATCTCCCACTACGAGAGCATCTCCGCTAAACTTGGTGACGACTGCGACACACAGAATCTGGCGCCAAAAACGCAAAGCTCCGAGGCAAAGATCATCAAGAATACAAAGAGAGCACCCCCCCCCCCTCGTAGTGGTAGTCAAGCCTAAAAACTCATCCAAATTAATTGTCACAATCAATCTGCTGAAAATAACTGAAAAACTAGAAACGAACACCCGAAATGAAATCATTCTTGTTAGGCCAAACCGAAGGCTGACTCTCAATACTATAGACACAAGAAACAGAGACGCCACAAAAGCTCTGCTTGCACTAACCACAGTCGGATGCATTCCTGTCCAGAAGGCTTCTCCGTCGAGGCTCGGCTTATGCAGTTTCCGATAGATACGAAAGATAGACTCTCGTAACATCATTCCGTTCCTTATGTAGAACTTACGTTTTTGACTAGTACAGAGTACAATTGTTGCATTCTTGGATGTGATTTGCGATTTCTGAGTTCAACGCATTTCTGCCTACATTTTTCTTATATTCGAATGACTTGCCGTTTACGCGTTTCGAGGTTTGTCCCACGTACATTAACCCCCGAGCTAACGGTATCTCATACACCACACTCTCTACACAAGAAACTGAAGGCTCCCGATGAGCCTTCTGACAGCCTCTATGATTTGACTGAAATGGCGTCAACCTGCTCATTATGAAATCTGAGGGGAATACTACGTCTACTCCAACCTTCTTGGCGCAAGCCTTCAGGTTTTGGGAAATCCCGTGAAAATACGGGATTACCTCATTAACTTACAAGGAACCCCAATCTCATACGTCTTTGAAGATACATTTTTGGACGTGACTCTCGATAGGCAAATTACGTGAGGGGCCCATAATACACGGCTAAAAAGAAAGCTGACCTCGTTTACAGATATAGTCAAGATGAGCAGTGGACACAGATGAGTATACTCTGGATCGGGGCTGATGGCTCTGTATAACGTTCTATTTGTCGGTTTTATGCGCTACAGTTTGTGTAGAATATTTATATGAACTTATATCGGTTTCATTGAAGACAAAGAAGAGACAAAGTTACGGGCTTGAGTTGAGCTGAGTTGGTGCATTACCAAGAGAGGGCCATCTACCAGCTCATTGCCGCAGCTGTAAATGCAGCGCAGCGTTCAGCAGCCTTACCATCCTCCGGAACAAACAAAAACCCGTATGCACAGAGATGCTGGAGACCATGGCCATCGAAGAAAACGAAGAGACATGCGTCAGCGTGCCATCCATCAAGCTCACCACAAAAAAAAAAAAAAACAGTACTTGCAGTGTGCCACGTCCTGCTAAAGCTCACCTCAAGAGAAAACAGTATTAGAGGTGGTCACGCTACTGCTGGAGATGTCAATCTGGGTTGTATGTGGAATGCATGTGGCTCTCATATTCATTTTCATTTCAATTTATTTCATCCTTGGATTGTATGGCGCTCTAAGGATGAGCAGAAAAGAAGAAGCACACAGTTAAGGTTCAAGAAGAGGAAGAAGCATTAAATCCATAGTTGGTAGTCCAGCAGCATCTCTATCTCTGTCTCTTCTTCTATCTCGGTTTTTTTTAAATTTCTCGTCTCCCAAGTTCAAGCTGGCCCTCTCCTAGTAAGAGGACAAATACTCGATCGCGAAGATTTAAACGGAATGACGAGGAGGATGAAGACGTGATCGCAAACCAACGCCCCAACGGATCTCAACGCCTTCCAAATGTAAATATTGTACATAAACCCCTTTGATTACTCCTCCTGTATCGATATTTTACAAATTCATGGTGCCGAAACCCGGGATATAACGAAAAAACGATGGAAAGGCTCAAGAGAAGACGAGGAGTAATACGGTCCACTGTTACCAAGCTTGTCAACGACATTTCCTCGGCATTAGAGCTGTCTCCGCTACCAGAAGGTGACATAGAAGAGAAGCTCAACTTCCTCACATTGAAAGAAACGTCGCTCCACCAACTAGATGCGGAGATCGCAGACCTCATTGACCAGAACGAAATAGAGGAAGAAACACAAACCTGTACCACGTACGAAGAGACTATAAGCAACGTTAAAACAAGAACGGCCCGAGCGTTACGAAAACAGCACTGTAACGAAAGAGTTTTTTCTAACAACGACACTGAAGCAAATGACCCTAGAGAACGTCAAGCAAGTGGACCTAACGTCAAGCTTCCACGACTAGAACTCCCAAAATACAACGGAGATCTTGAAGACTGGCAAACGTTCTGGGACCAGTTTCAGTCATCTATAGACCACAATCCAACACTGTCTCCAGTCGACAAGTTTAAATATCTGAAGATCTACCTGGTCGGAAAAGCCGATGCTGCAGTCAAGGGGATTCCCGTGACCAGTGACAATTACAGCGTTGCGATTGAACTCTTAAAGAGGAGATTCGGTCAGCCCACTGTGATAGTTAATAACCATCTTTCCCATCTCATGGACATCAAACCAATAAGATCCTCCGAGGACACAGAGGGACTCAGGAAACTCCATGATGATGTAGTGACAAGGATCAGGAGCCTACAAAGTCTAGGAGTGGATGTACATTCTTACGGTGTTCTTCTGCACACCGTACTCCAAAGAGCCCTCCCTTCTGATCTTCTGCTGAGGTACAACCGGAAGCTGGAGGCCAAAGGGCCTTCAGGGGACGGGGAAGACGATCTCACAGTACTTCTTGCATTCCTTGATACAGAAGTTATAACAAGGGAGAAATGCTTTCAACTCTCCACACACTCTTCAAAAGAAAAGTTCCGTCCATCACAAGGGTCTTTTGTTGACAAGATAAGTTCTGCATCGGCTCTCCCTACATTAGAAAAGGTGAACGTCCACTGCTGTGTTTTCTGTGGCTCTGATGACCACCCGCTGCAGGAATGCACGACACACCTGACATTACAAGAGAAGAAAGAGAAACTTAAACATGACAACAGATGTTTTCGATGTGGAAAACAATTTCACAGAGCAAGAGAGTGTCGAAGCGCACGAACGCTTTCTTGCGCGAGTTGCGGCGGCAGACACCTGACAGTGTTGTGTGATCCAGAATGGGCTGCACTCCGACCATCATCTAACGTTCCTGGAGGGCCTTCGCAGTTCATCGGGATATCTAGAGCGGGATCAAGTAGCCCCCAACAAGTGTTACTTCAGACTGCTAAAGTACTAGCTAAGGGTCAAATTGAGACAACACTTCGAGTCCTGATCGATGGGGGAGCCAGCGTTCCTTTGTAAAACGGACTGTCTCAGAAAAGCTCCGTTGCCGACCCGTCGGTGAAGAAGACCTCACCATTTTCGCCTTCGGTGACTCTGCACAAGGGACGAAAAGAAGGTGTCGCCGCGTCGAGATTCTTCTGAAAAGCCATCACAGCAGAGCACAGATTGTCATAGAGGCCTTGGAAGTCCCCGAGATTTGTGGAGAAATTCTCTGCGTAACAGACACCAGCCTCATACAAAATCTACAGTCGAAGGGTATGACTCTGGCGGACCTTCCCTTAAAGAACGAAATACCAGAACCTGGAGTGAACATCCTCATCGGGTCAGATTATTATTGGAAAGTAACGACTGGGAGCGTCAAACGTATCAACTCGTCTCTGGCTGCTGTGGAGACCATATTTGGCTGGTCTTTGCAAGGTCCCGTAAAAGTGAGTAACGCCTCTAACGTATGTACCGCCACTGCTATGTTCACGATGAGCGTCGGCGAGGCATCTAAAGACATCTGCTCAGAACTGCGCAAATTTTGGGAACTAGAAAGTCTGGGAATTAGGGACTCACCATCGAAGGACCAAGAGTGTGGCTCTTTTCTGAATTTACTAAAATCGTTCAACTCCTCCGTGAAGAAGATAGACGGAAGATACGAAGCCCGGCTATTGTGGAAGTCCCCTGAACCTCTGTTACAGGACAATAAGGATGTTGCAGAAACTCGCTTAGCTGCATTGCTCAGAAAACTACGTAAAGATGACTGTCTGCTCGTGCAGTATGACAAGGCTGTGAGGGAGTACCTTATTAAAGGGTTCGCCGAACGAGTCCAACCTGATGATGACGAGGAACACAGTGAAAAAACGTATTACTTGCCCCACAGAGCCGTGATAAAAAATGATCGACAGACAACCAAGGTCCGCATAGTGTTCGATGCGTCGTCTCATGCCCCACGTTGTACTTCTCTAAATCAAAACCTCCATGCAGGACCAAACTTAAATCCTGACCTGATGCAAATGCTGTTAAATTTTAGAAGGCATCCGATCGCCCTTTGCGCTGATATTGAGAAGGCTTTTCTACAAGTTTTTCTTGCACCCGAAGATCGAAACGCTCTTCGTTTTTTCTGGTTTCGAGACATCCCAAGAACTGCTCAACCGCACAACCCTCCAGAAATCTGGAGAATGACAAGAATCCCGTTTGGAGCAACCTGCAGCCCGTTCCTCCTTGCAGCCACTATACGACATCATTTGGAGAGTGTCCGAGGCCGATTTCCAGAAACCACCATGACCCTATCTAGCTGTCTTTACGTTGACGATTTACTCACTGGATCGAAAACAGTCAAACAAGCTCAAGTGCTTCACGAAGAAGCTAAGGTTATCATGGGTGAAGCCGGCATGAACCTCCGTAAGTGGTGCACAAATGACAAAGATTTACAATCAATCTTTGATAAGAGCGAATCATTAGAGGAACCACAATTTTCACCAGACGACTCTACAGGTAAATTTACGAAAATACTAGGCCTTCTTTGGAACAGGGCCAGCGATCAACTTACTATTAACGTTGACAACATTCTGGGTTTCGTAAACCTTGCGAAGCTAACGAAACGCAACATTTTACAGACTTCATCGAGAATATTTGATCCTCTTGGATGGATCGCGCCGGTGACCGTGAGGGTGAAGTTGCTGTTTCAACGACTCTGGGAACAGGCAGTAGGATGGGACGACGATCTTCCAGGTGACATCACCAGAGAATGGGTAGATTGGTGCTCGCATTTGTCAACTATTCACGAACTAACGATACCCCGGAGATACTCAAACCTAGACACCGAGGGCGATGGTACAGTCGTAGAACTTCATGTGTTTTCAGACGCAAGTCCAAGGGCATACGGTACGGCAGCTTACCTCAAGATCGACAATGAGAAACATGTCACGACTGGTCTGATCGTATCCAAATCCAGAGTAGCGCCCATGAAGAATCTTACACTTCCAAGACTAGAACTTATGGGGGCCTTGTTAGCCGCTAGGTTACAACGATATCTTATCGAGAATTTACACATACACATACAAGCCGTCCTCCTGTGGACTGACTCAAATATCACTTTGCACTGGATCAAGGGTTCGAAGTCAAAATGGAAACCTTTCATTGCGAACAGAGTAGAAGAGATCCAACAATTAACGAATCCTATACAGTGGAGACATTGTCCAGGTACCGAAAATCCAGCTGATCTCCTAACTAGGGGTGTTACTCCCCTTTCACTTGCGTCAAGTGCAATATGGTGGACTGGACCACATTGGTTACAAAAACCATCGCGAGAATGGCCTGAACAGTCGACGAAAGATGAGCTAATGGAGGATAACATATCTTTAGAACAAAGACACACAGTTCCTTGCACGACTCTCTTGATTGTAGAACCCCTTATCTCACTAGAAACTCACAACAACCTTAATCGCCTTTTACGTGAAACGGCCTGGATTCTCCGCTTTGTACACAACTGCAAAAGATTGACCAGGAGACAGGGAGGCTTGACTGCCGTCGAAATAAAAGAAGCCGAAATCACATTGATAAAACAAGCCCAACGTGAAGAATACGCTCATGATCTCATTACCCTCAAAGAAAGGAAGACTCTTGACAAAACATCACCTTTGAGTTCTCTCACACCGATTCTCGACTCCAGTGACATCATACGAGTGGGCGGAAGACTACAGAAGACACAACAAAGAATAGAAGAAAAGCATCCCATCATTCTGCCCAGCACACATAAGTTCACGGAATTATTAGTAAGATCTACTCACGAGAGGCTTCTGCACGCTGGTCTTTGTGACACCTTAACCAGTCTCCGAGAAAAATACTGGATTGTAAGAGCACGGCAAGTTACCAAAAAAATAATCAAGCAATGTGTAATCTGCGATCGCTTTCGATGCAAGCCAGCTAGCGAAACAACCGCACCGCTACCGAGTATGAGTACACTGTACTAGAATACTTGGGTAGTGTTGGGACCGGAGGGGCTCGCCTGAAGCGCGTGGTATTGATCGCGACAGGTGTCGACACCGGCGCGTTATCCGGAAGGTGTGCGCATGCGCGGCTGCACGCGCGAAAATATGAATCTTCGGTGTTCCTTTGGTGGAGTGCACATAGAATTTATGATACAGCTACGACCTGCCAGCGGTCGTTCCGCGGCATCAATTGCGCTGCGGCACGATCGTTAGCAACATGATGCTTCAATGTATTGGACGGTACAAGCTACATTACCCTTCCTTTACATAAAAGCAATTGCGACTTTAAAGAAGCGGATTGCAAGTTGTTTCAGCGTAGAATTAGCTGCGACTTTCGGTTTGTCGGATGGTGAGCATTTAATAATGCCATTCCCTTGGTCAAAGGCCGAACATTAGATATTTGAAAGGGATATCTAAAACTCGGAAGCATGTTTTTTTCTATCTTATTTTATAATGGAACGAAACGGCACATACTACCGAGATTGTTTTAGTATGTTTTTAATACCCCAGGTTAACTTCTCTGTCTTCTTTTCTGCCCGCCTTCTTTTTCTTGACCTTAATCAGCTCGCTTCACTTGACACTCATTCTTGTGTTCATTTATGCGACGAACCACCCAAGCGACTGTCGCAAAGGGGTGAGAATCTTTTATTTCTTCACGGCTACCACGATCATTCGAGGACCACCCGACGTTCACTTGTAAGAAGTGGCTTATAAGACGTGACAATTTTTATCACGCGTCTTAACATTGAACTTAAGTAAAAAAAAACTAAGACAACGTGGGCTAAACAAGTAATGCTTTATAAAATTCAAAGAAGAAAACAAGCAACTATTTCACATCATTTAGACCAGGAAACAACAGCACACGTAATTAAGGCAAGGTAAAAGTTGCAATAGTTTACAGCACGGCATTGAAATACATGGTCACAATGTGCGGCGCATACATGGTTACAATGTGCAGCACATACATGGCCCTGAAGGTATACTTGGCATACCACATCAGCTAAGTTGTCGAAACAAATGAACACCGCCCTTTCGATGCTGATCTTGTTAGACTTCGGCTCAAGAGCAGTCTCCAAATAAGCAACACCGTCGAAGTTGCTGAACTTGTGAACAGCCCAGTAGAGAGTTGGCATAGTCAGGGAGCTTAGTGCGTCGCGATCGATGCCTTGTGGGATCACGGCAGGAGCTTCGCTGTTCACCACTGGTGACAACGGGTCAGTTTCCCAAGCGAGCCCCGAACGCTTTGCAACGATGGGCTCTGGTGAACTTGCCTTCCGCTTCCTTTCCTCTCGTCCTGCGGGAAGGTCATCACTCAGGTCCTGGGGTATACACTTGGCAGCAGAGTCGGTACCGCGTCTGGCGTAAGCGCTGGGTGTCCACGAGGGATTCTCACTTCCTTTCCGCCGATGATGTGGACGTAGTATCGAAGGATGAAGCGGGGCTCGAAGTGCAGCTCGCAGACAGCGCTTGTTTCTTCAAGACGCTTCTCCGACCGCTGCAGATTCTTGTCCCAAAGATCTCTTTTGGCTCTGTCCTTTGGAGCGCCGAAAACGGACCCCGTTTTCACTCCTTTCACTCGGATGAGGCCCGTTTTGCAACCAGGTGCAGAGCAAGAGTTCTGTCGCTGTTTCGCCGGTGCAATTTCGGCACTACCCTTACGCGTTCACCATCCGCAAAATCAGAACACAAGATTCAAAGCATATTACGATCGAACACACGGAACTATAAAGTCTTGGTTCCGACACGCGCACCGCTCGAAGTGAAAAACACACGGAACTATACTCTGTTTCACCTTGTGTCGAACCGCAGGAAAGGCTACAAGCGCGAGCTCCTTGCTCCAGGGCACATCTCGACGGCACAAGCTCTCGTGCACCAAGGGCAGCTGCCAACGCTATGAGCTCGCGCTTCTAGCCTTCGCTGCGGTACAACTTAAGCTGAAACGGAGTGTATAAAATCGTGGTACCGACACGTGCACCGCGCTCAGAGTGAAAAAAAGAAAAGATAAAAAGAGCGGTCTGCGCGATTTTTTCCGGATAACTCGACTACAGCGCCGCCACGAACTGTCAATACACGCGCCCTCACGAGCTCCCGTTGCCGAGCCGCTCCGGTCCCAACACTACCCAAGTATTCTAGTACACTGTAG